>AWOL01S0022655.1:2157-15349 GCA_000715115.1 Nicotiana otophora
CCTCTTCTAGCTCACCATTAAGGAAAGTTGTTTTCACATCCATTTGCCATATCTCATAATCATAGTATGCTGCTATAGCAAGCAAAATCCTAATTGATTTGAGCATTTCCACGAGAGAGAAAGTCTCGTCATAGTCGACTCCTTCTTTCTGACGATATCCTTTGGCAACAAGACGGGCTTTGTAGGTCTCCACCTTTCCGTCTGCTCCAATCTTTTTCTTAAAAATCCATTTACAACCTATAGGTTTTATATCCTTTGAAGGTTCAACTAAAGTCCATACTTTATTTTCCTTCATGGATTCCATTTCGGATTCCATGGACTTTTTCCATTTCTCATAATCAGAACTTTGTATAGCCTCTTCATAGGTCTTAGGTTCATCATCATTATGATCAACCTCATTTGATATATCATCTTGTACCATTAGATTTAATCTAGTTGGTACATGACGTTCTTGTGTAGACCTTCTAAGAGGTGTTTGTACAACTTGTTCACCTTGTGCTGGATTTGGTTGTTGTTCAATTTGGTTTGGAACTGGTTCATTAACTTGTTCATGAACTACATTTTGGTTCTTGAACTTCAACCATTGAAGATGACAACCTCCTTGTTAACTTCAAAACATCAAATAAAGGTTCTTCAACTTGTGTCTCATGATCTTGATTTTGTGTTGATTCATTAGTTTCTTGAACTTTATCAAGTTTTGTTTCTCTACTATAATTTCCTTCTAAAAGAAACTCCCTTTCTAAAAAGGTTGCTCATATAGCCACAAACACTTTATGGTCAGAAGGGTGATAGAAATAATATCCTATTGTTTCTTTGGGATACCCAATGAACCTATACTTATCATATCTTGAGTCAAGTTTATGAGACTGTAGTCTCTTAACATAAACTGGACAACCCCAAACTTTAATGTGGTTAACGTTAGGCTTACATCCTTTCCATGTCTCATATGGTGTTGTAGAGACTGACTTAGTGGGAACCTTATTAAGAGAGTATGTTGCTGCTTCCAAACCATATCCTGTCACGACCTGAAATTCCCATCTTCGGGACCGTGATGGCGCCTAACATTTCACTTTCTAGGCAAGCCAACGTTAGAATAATCTTAACAATTTTTAAACGAATTAAATTAAATGAAAGTCAATTACTAAAATAAAGTACGGTAGACCGTGACTACCGAATCATCAAAATACATCCCCGAATCTAGTGTCACAAGTGCACGAGCTACTAGAATAATACAAATAAAGGTCTGAATCAAATTCAAGCTATTTGAAAGATAATAAACATCTAATATAAGATAGAAGGGGACTTCAGAACTGTGAACGCTATGCAATTATACCTCAAGTCTCCTCTGGATAGCTGAATCCAAGCAAGTCTATGTTACGCCGCTGGGACCAACTCCAAAATATGCACAAAATGTGCAGAGTATAGTATGAGTACAGCCGACCCCATGTACTCCGTAAGTGTTGAGCCTAACCTCGACGAAATAGTGGAGAGGCTATGACAAGACATGTACGTAAATAACATGTACAAACATATGAAAATACGAAGCAACAATAACACAATAATTAATAATTATAAACTTGGGAGGGAACATGTGAAGGGGGATGATATAATAATTTCAGCAGGAGAAGTGTCACGTAGCAGCCAATAAATTCATCAATAATAAAACGGGCAGCTGATAATATGAAAAATGGCACGACACCACCCTTTGTGCTTTTACTCTCATTCTTCCCATACATTGATAAATAAATAATAATAATTAGCACGGCATCACCCTTCGTGCTTAAACTCTCTTTGAAAATGGCACGGCATCACCCTTCATGCTTTTACACTCTTTCTCTTTAAAAATAATAATACAAATTCGGAAGAGTATTTAAATGCGGGGATATATACTTATCAATCAATTCAATACCAGCATACCGACCTCACCTTCCAAAATATTCAACAATAATTAAACTTAACAATAATCTCATGAAAAAGGATCAAATAAACAATAATAACTTAAGCAGTAATATTCTAATTAAATAGGCAATTATTCAAAATAAACAAATTCCATCCGCATACTTTGACTCAACCACAACGCATAAGTACTCGTCACCTCACATATACGTTGTACCCGCACATTAAATCACGTAGCAAATAGACAAATAAATCCTACTCCCTCAAGTCAAGGTTGACCACGACGCTTGCCTCGATTTGCAACCAACTCAAGATTCTAATAAACCTTTGCCTCGTGAATTGGTGTCTGAATGCCTCGAATCTTGTCACAAACAATTCAATATAGTCAACACGAATTATAGAAATCAATTCTATATGAAAATACTAAATTTTCCAATTAAAATCCAAAATTTAACTCAAATATTGCCTGTGGGGCCCATGTATCAGAACCCGACAAAAGTTATAAATTATGAATGCCCATTCAACCACGAGTCCAACCATACAAATTTTACCAAATTCCGACATCAACTCGATCTTCAAATCCCCAAATCGTATTTTCAAATCTCTAGGCCCAAATCCTCGAATTTCACCTCAAACATAGGTAATCTAGTCGGAATAATCGATGATAATTAAATATTATTGACTAACAATAATCACAAGTGACTTACCTCAAGTTTTCCCGTGAATTCTTGCTCAACCATTACCCCAACCCGTACATGAAACGTCCAAAAATGAGAAAAATCTCGGAACCCCTCTGTTTTTTACATTGTCAGTATTTTTGCATCTGCGATGCACTTGGCTGCATTTGCGGTTTCGCATATGTGAGGGTGGAGGTTGTTTCTGCGATTGGCTCGCTTATGCGGACTCGCTGCTGCGAAGAGGCATCCACTTCTACGGTCCAAGGCCCACTTAGCCCAGGCCGCATCTGCGTCCATTCCGTCACTTTTGCGACGCGCCTTCCTCTTTTGTGGACCTTTAATTTCTGCGGGGCCTAGATCTGTTCTGTGAGGCATGGCTCGCTTCTGCGAGCTAGAACTTGCTGTCAAAAATCCGCAGGTGCGATTACACCAGAAGGCCAAAATTTCAGATTTTCCTTAAGTCCAAATTTTGATCCGTTAACTATCCGGAATCTACTCGAGGCCCCCGGGACCTCAACCAAATACACCAACAAATCCTAAAACATCATAAGATCTTAGTCGAAACCTCAAATCATATCAAACAACGCTAAAATCATGAATTATACGGCAATTCAAGCTTAAGGAACTTAAGAATTTTCAACTTTTACATTCGATGCCGAAACCTACTAAATCAAGTCCGATTGACCTCAAATTTTGCACACAAATCATAAATGACATAATGAAACTATGAAAATTTTCAGAACTGGATTCCGACCCGATATCAATAAAAGTCAATTTGTGCTCAAACTTTGAAATCTTAAAGCCTTTAAGCTTCTAGTTTTCGTCAAATGGCAATAATTCAAGCTAGGGACTTCCGAATTTGATTCTGGTCATACACTTTAACAACCCAACTTGTTGTTTTGATTAATTAATCTCCTTCATACTAATTTAAGTCTTGAATAGCTTCAGATGACATATTATGACGTGTGTGAATCGTCGGTTTTGATTTTCAGGTGTTTCGGGATTAGTTCAGAAGAATGAATTTCATGTTGGAAGCTTAAATGAAAAGGGTTGACCGGAGTTTTACTTTTGTGCAAATGAACCTGTAATAGGGTTTTGATGATTCCAACAGCTCAGTATGGTGATTTTGGACTTAGGATCTTGTCCGAAAAATTATTTAGAGGTTTGTAGTTAAATTAGGCTTGAAATGGCTAAAATAGAAATTTAAGTTGGAAGTTTGACCGGGGAGTTGAATTTTTGATATCGGGGTCAGAATATGATCTTTGAAAAGTTGGAATAGGCCCGTTATGTCATTTATGACTTGTGTGCAAAATTTGATGTCAAACGGACTTGATTTGATAGGTTTCATCATCGAATGTAGAAGTTGGATATTTCTAGTCGGTTTCGATGTCGTTTTTCAAGCTTTAAGTGGTATCACATTAATACAATAAGCTCCAAATTCAGTTTTGATTGAAGCATTAGATCCGTATTGAAATTACAGAGCCATAGCAAAAAGAATCGTCGAATTCGGACATCGTATGAGAGAGTTATGCCTATTTCCGTGCAGGGAACGATTTTCCGTCGCCGTGAGTGCCTAGGGTAGCATGGGGCACTAGCCCTGGTGCTGGGAAATTTGGAATTCTAGAAACTGCGCCACAGGCAGCGCCCTACGCTACCTGTGGCACCCGAAACAACTGAGGCCCTATAAATGGGGGTTTTCATCTATTTTTGACAAAAAACAAAGTTGGGGAGCTCGGTTTAGGCAATATTTGGGCGATCTTCATGGATAAATATTGGGGTAAGTGTTCCTTATACTATATTAATTATATTTCATGATTTCATATACATTTACATCATGAATCCGTGAATTTATGGAAGAAAAATCAGATTTTTCTAAAATCTTCCAAAATGTAAAATGAAGATTTGAAGGTCAATCCGATGTCGTAATTTGATAATTTTTGTATGGTTGGACTCGTATCAGAACGGGTGTTCGGATTTTGTATGTTTCGTCGGATTCTGAGACATGGGCCCCACTGTCGATTTTTCGAGCGAAGTTCGAATTTTTTGTAAATTGTTAAATTGTAAACATTATAGTAAGTTGTGATTAATTTGCACGTTGTTTGAATATATACGAGTCGTTTGGCTTGCATTGAGGAGATAGGAAGGCGTATGGAGGTTGATACGCGTGGAATGGAATTTTCAGAGTATTGTACATCTTGCTCGATATTGGATTTGGCTTGTTCGAGGTTAGTAACTCTTCTAATCTTGGAGCTGATGGTATAAACCCTGAATTATACATGTTATGTGCTTGGTGTTGAGGTGCCGTACATGCTAGGTGACGGGCATGTGGGCGTGCACCGTGTGAACAATGATTCTGTTATTCCCGTGGTACTGTGTAGTTACCTGAACTTATCTGAAATCATGGAAATCTCTATGTACTAGAGCTATTGAGCTGAGAATCACGTTAAAATCATGTTGAGGCTATATGCTAGTATTATTGAGACCCACAAAGGTCATATTGTTGTTGAATTTGTTTAAATTAAATTTTTAAAACTCAGTCATGTTCATTCATTTCATATCATCTCTCAATCTCTGTTGCTATTTATGGATTCATCATATCATCATTGTGGGCTGATTTTCATGACATTGTGAGCCCGAGAGACTGGAGAGATTGATGACTGAGTGAGGCGGAAGGCCTGATTGTGAGGATGATTATGGGATCGGGTTGTATGCCGCAGCAGGCCATATTGGCTTTATATATTATTATTTATGGGATTGGGCTGCACGCCGCAACATGAATGACTGATGTATGCCATGATTGGCTTGTTATAACGCTTGGGCTGAAGGAGCCCCTCTGGAGTCTGTACACACCCCCAGTAAGCGCAGGTACCTACCGAGAGCGAGTGCTGAGTGACTTGGGAGGAGGATTCAGTGACTGTGAGGCATGAATGACTGTGAGGCATGAGTGACTGTGAGGATTGAGTGACTGGAAGGATTGGGTAACTGTGTGGATTGAATGACTGGGAGGACTGAGTGACTGGGACTGAGTGAAATGATACCCTGAGAGTATGCATATGGTTTTATCATTGAGGTGCATCGCATTGACATGCACACTTGACATACATGCATAGAGATGCATTTTCCTTATGTTGTACGGTATCACTTCATTCATGACTTATCACACATATTGGCATATGGACATATTGATGCATTTTTCACTCGCTATGTGGAAAGAAAATGAAACATCTTATTTATTGTTGAAAGGAATTTAGGAAAAATTACTGTTTCAAACTTACTCATATTTTTGGCAACTTCGGTAAAAGACTTGAGTTTTCACTGATACACTTGAAAGGCAAAGCTATTTTCAGAAATCATGATTAAGTTGAGCATGTTATTATTGAATTATTATTTGTATTGCTTTAAATTATATTGTTATGAAATGTTATTGGCTATTGGTGTTGGACCCCGACTTATGTTCCTGCTCGTCACTACTTTCAACCTAAGGTTAGGTTTGTTACTTATTGAGTACATGGGGTCGGTTGTACTCATACTACATTTCTGCACCTTGCATACAAATATTGGATGTTGATGTCGCTGTGATTGACGGGAGCTAGATTTGAAGATGTAGCTTTGTTCCGGTCATAGCTGCCTCTTGTTTATGGCAGCCTTAGATTTATAAGAATCTATTTATGTACACTTCGAACAGATGATATATTTATTTCATACCAGTTTTTTAAATTTTTATCTTAGAAGCTCATGATTTGTACTACCAGTTCTTGTGGAGTTTAATAGGGTTAGTTAAATATTATTTGAATCAGATATTTGTAAATTGGCTTACCTAACGGGTTGGGTTAGGTACCATCTCGGCTAGTTGGATTTTGGGTCGTGATAAGTTGGTATCAGAGCCCTAGGTTCATACGTTCATACTTATCTTCGAAAGGCTACAGGGCATTTAGGATAATTTCCCATCTTTCTTTCCTTATCGTGTGAAATTGATTCAGCTTGAAACATAACTCTTTCAATTCGTTCCATGCATTGGTGTGCGCATGTGAGTGCTCGGTATCAGTTGTTCATCGCTGTCTTGTGATTCTATAAACGAGGTTCGAGATGTGTATTTTATGTTTTGGTGATGGGCCAGTCTGGAGGACTTGAGGCCAGGCTTAGACCGCAGCTTAGGCTCGGTAGTTTCAGTTGTGTGAACTTGAACATTTGAACTCATATATCCAGTAATGTCCATATGAGTGGAATTTGTGGATCGATAAGCGATTGAATGGCTATATGAGGAGTATAATGTGACTGTGGGATGTGTCCAGATGGTTCAAATATGACGGGAAGAGTTTGTTTGGGATGTGAAAAGGACTATTGGGTGCTTGATTTCTATATTGATGTGGCGTATAGTCTCGAGTTATGAGTATGTTGAAAGATTTTCCATGTTGTTTAAATGTGGAATGAAGTAGATTTTCCATGTTGTTTAAATGTGGAATTAAGGAGATTTTTCATGTCTTGTGGTGAGTTCAGATCCAGGAAGATTAAGTGATGGCGTAGTAGTTGTGGCTGTGAAAGGTTATGGAGAGATGTCAGTTTGAAGCTAAGCATGTGGGTTATCACCTGCGAGGTAAACTACAGATGTGCGGTCATTATAATGTTGAGCGTAGAGTTTTTTTTCTACCAGCGGAGTGTATGTGTTGAGATCTGAATTTGAATCTAGGTGAGAAAGTTGACTTGACTGTCAAGACAATAAATGCGAGCTTAGCCAATGATTAAGGTATTTTATGGTTGGTGTTGCATGAGCCTGTGAAGAATTTTATTGAATCTCATTGGAGTATCATGGTAGTAATACGGTATGGGTGTTGTGAGTTATTAAATGTAATGATCTATGGCTTTGAGCCAAGTGGGGGAGCCTACTAATGACGGTTTGATTTCATAGTTATATGTTAAATTTTAGTTTTGGTCGGAGACATACTTGTAGATCAGTTATGAATGTAGAGGTTGAGATTAGGGATGACTCGAGTAACAAAATTTCTGAATACGAGTTATATTACACTTTATGAGTATATGAAAATCACGGAATGTGTTAAGTTATTACTCTTGACGGATGTAGTGTGCACGTTGTATGAATTTGCTCGGTTGAATTAAGGCATGGTTACTTATTTAAGGTATTGTTGTGCTAATTGAGCATAGGAAGTTCGACCCGTTTGGGCGGTGAAATTGACTTTTGAGGAGAGTAGATGACTCTCGAGTAAGTTCTAATGGGTTTAAGATTTATATATGGCAATCAAAAAAAAATTCGGATTTGTGTATGGATAGAATCTGAGATTTACATTAATGGTGACAGATTGCGGTAATTTTGTATGACTATGGATTCTACAGTCAAGCATAAGAAAGGTAAAAGAACAATTTTAAATTCACATAAGGTATTTTCAGAGTGGGCGTTTTGGTTGTGGTACTTATGGGGATGCTTAAGAAGAATACAATAACATATGGGCCTTAGGGCGATGTAGTTTTATGTTAGGATGTCTTGTAGTGAGCTTTGGGTAAGGATTGTAGAGTTCTGACAAGGAGAAGTGTCAACATGAGGATAATTCAAAAGAAACTCTGAGAAAATAGAATGATTGGTAGTAGGCTAGACTAGTATGGTAATGGTATGATCAGTTCTTTCGTTACCTATGATGTGGTGAGGCTCTACAGATATTTTGGTGGCAATATTCTTGGGTTTGGTGACCTGCGTGGCTTGGTAGAGTTAGGGAGATTCAGCTCTAATGGCTTGGTTACGTGCAAATGGATTTCAAAGTGTTCTTGATTGTTTATACCATGGTTTGAACCAGATGTTTTCTACCGGTATGGGGGACATGTTGTGTATTGTGATTTCCTCCTGGATGAGAGCAAATTAAAGGTTTCTAACTAACCGGATATGTAAACTGCTGGTGACTTTGAGTTGGTAATGATATTCTTGTACTTGTCACNATAGATGTGGTGTGTTGTGCGGGATTTAGATTTACATCTACAAATTGGCAGTTCAGTCTTGAAGGGAAGGTCAAGAATTTTGGACAGCATGGTCTGTTTCAGATATTTAGGTGAATTTTATAACTTCCCGGTAATCCCTGAGAAGGGTGAGCATTTCAGAAGGCGCATAGTGTTTTGACTTACATATGTTCATCGGTATTGCGGTACTCACCTGGTTGATAGACTGTTGATATTGTAGTTATTGCTATGTGGAACGGAAAATTTTTGGAAGAATTCCTTGTGGGATGATTGTGCATGAAAGATGTGTTAGTCATTCGAGTGTTGGAGTTGAGACTAGTTACGGTGATTCATGTGTTCTATGAGTTTGGAGACTGGGTGTTCTCAGAAGCATATTATTTCAGGGTTGCGGCATGTTTGAGGTGAGAATGTTATTTAAAATTAGTGGAGTCACTAGTTGTGTTAATTATTTGTGACAACTACTCGGTACAAGTGCGTATATATGTGAGGTTTGAGCCAATGTGCGGGCACCAGGGCAAGTATTTATACTCGAAAGAAAGCTTAGGCTATGATATGCCTAGAGTTAACTGTTAAGCGTAAAGTTATAACTTTTCTCGTGTTCTTACCTTTGTTGAGAACTATCTGGGCTGCACTTGAGTTTACAAGAGGCTAATTCCCTGAATAAATGGAGTAGTTACTATTTATGCATTAAATTGCCGATTTGAGTTGTGATAGCACACTTTACACATGCCTACTCTATGGCGTATACCAGTCCGGGAGCAAGAGAATCTTATTTCATGTATCATATACATGTGTACTTAATTGATTGCTCATGTATTATATGCTTCGATTGGAGGCTTGTGACCATGCAAGGCGGATTATGTTATTGGTATATGAGTTATCCGTGCGGATCCATATATTGATACTATAACACGTAAGTTGTCCATGCAGTTGATGTTAATGTGAGATCTAGGAGAGCTGGTTACCGTTATTTGATTCGTGTGTCTCGGTTCTATTATATATGATGGGCTCATAGCATTGCGGTTGTGGTGGTGCTAGCTGAACTTGCGAAACGGTTCTCTTCTTTGAGATATTTTCCATTTTTGGGTGCACAAATTGCACAGTTTTTGGCTTGAGATATATTGGTATGGCGTGTATATGGAGTAGTTTTGTTTGATAATATAAGGTCATCGAACCTAGAATGTGTACTATCAAATATGATAATGGTATATTTGGGAGGATGTTATCGAAAGTCGTCTTAGAAAGTGACTATGGTTCTGGTTGGGGCGAAAGAGCTCCATGACTAGTTGGTCTGATAAGTGGTTATGAGATTCTACATGTTTCTTTCATTTTCAGCAGTGTATGAAGGTTTTGGAACGAAGTTTTGTTTGATATGGGGTTTAATACTAGTACCGTATTGGTTTTGAGTAGTTACTGTGATCGGGAATGGTGCTGCGAGTATGCGAGTTATGTACTATGTTATGTGATTATATCTAGGGTTATGGTTATGTCTTGCTACAGCTTGTTCAGACTTATACATCGTGTAGATGTGAGACTCGGGTCTTGTAAGAAATTCTGAATGTTTGAAATTGGGTTCTAAGTTTTAAGGACTAAGGTTAAAGTAATGATCTTCAATTATGTTGTGTTGTCAAGCCTATATGGAATAGGGTGGCATGGGATCACCCCAGGTATGTGTGTGGTAAGATGGAATAGTGATTTGATGGGTTGAAAAACAAATCTTGGCACGTTTGAGGACGAACGTATGTTTAAGTGAGGGAGAATATAACGACCCAACTTGTCGTTTTGAGTAATTAATATCCTTTATACTATTTGAAGTCTTGAATAGCTTCATATGATATATTATGATGTGTGTGAATCGCCGGTTTTGATTTTCAGGGTTTTCAGGATTAGTTCGGAAGAATGAATTTCATGTTGGAAGCTTAAATGAAAAGGGTTGACCGGAGTTTGACTTTTGTGCAAATGACCCCGAAATAGGGTTTTGATGATTCCAACAGCTCCGTATGCTGATTTTAGATTTAGGAACATGTACGACAATTTATTTGGAGGTCCGTAGTTAAATTAGGCTTGAAATGGCTAAAATAGAAATTTAAGTTGGAAGTTTAACCGGGGAGTTGAATTTTTGATATTGGGGTCGATATCTGATTTTTGAAAAATTGGAATAGGTCCTTTATGTCATTTATGACTTGTGTGCAAAATTTAAGGTCAAACGAACTTGATTTGATAGGTTTCGTCATCGAATGTAGAAGTTGGATATTTCTAGTCGGTTTCAATGTCGTTTCTTCAAGATTTAAGTGGTATCACATTAATTAAATGAGCTCCAAATTAAGCTTTGATTGAAGCATTAGATCCGTATTGAAATTACGGAGCCATAGAAAAAAGAATCGTCGAATTCGGACATCGTATGAGAGAGTTATGTCTATTTTCGTGTCGGGAATGATTTTCCGTCGGCCCAAGCACCCAGGGTAGCATGGGGCGCTAGCCCTGGCGCTGGAAAATTTTGGAATTCTGGAAACTGCGCCACATGCATCGCGCCCCACGCTACCCGGGGCACCCAAAACAGCTGAGGCCCTATAAACGAGGGTTTTCAGCCATTTTTTGACAAAACAACAAAGTTAGGGAGCTCAGTTTAGGCGATGTTTGGGCGATTTTCACGAATAAATATTGGGGTAAGTGTTCCTTATCCTATATTGATTATATTTCATGATTCCATATTCATTTACATCACGAATCCGTGAATTTATGAAAGAAAAATCAGATTTTTATAAAATCTTCCAATAATGTAAAATGAAGATTTGAAAGTCAATAAGATGTCAGAATTCGATAATTTTTGTATCGTTGGACTCGTATCGGAACGGGTGTTCGAAGTTTGTGAGTTTTGTCGGATTCCAAAACCTGGGCCCCACTGTCTATATTTTGAGCAGAGTTGGGAATTTTTGTAAATTATTAAATTGTAAGCATTAGACTAAGTTGTCATTAATTTGAACGTTGTCTGAATAGATACGAGTCGTTTGGCTTGAATTGAGGAGATAGGAAGGCGTATGGAGGTCGATTGCGCGCGGAATGAAATTTTCGGAATATTGTACAATTTGCTCGGTATCGGATTTGACTTGTTCGAGGTAAGTAACTCTTCTAATCTTGGAGTTGAGGGTATAAACTCTGAATTATGCGTGTTATGTATTTGGTGTTGAGGTGACGCATATACTAGGTGATGGGCGTGTGGGCGTGCACCGTATGAACTGTGATTCCGTTATTCCTGTGGTACTGTGTAGTTACCTGAACTTATTTGGAATCATGGAAATCTCTATTTACTAGAGCTATTGAGGTGAGAATCATGTTAAAATCATGTTGAGGCTATATGCCAGTATTATTGAGACCACAAAGATCATATTGTGGTTGAATTTGTTTAAATTGAAATTTTAAAACTCAGTCAGGTTAATTCATTTCATATCATTTCTCAGCCTCTGTTGCTATTTATGGATTCATCATATCATTATTTTGGGCTGATTTGCATGACACTGTGAGCCCGAGAGACTGGAGAGATTGATGACTGAGTGAGTCCGAGGGCCTGATTGTGAGGATGATTATGGGATCGGGTTGCACGCCGCAGCAGGCCATGTTGGCTTTATATATGTATATATATTATTATTATTTATGGGATCTGGATGCACGCTGTAGCATGAGTGACTGATTTATGCCATGATTGGACTGTTATAGCGCTTGGGCTGAAAGAGCCCCTCCGGAGTCTGTACACACCCCCAGTGAGCGCAGGTACCTACTGAGTGCGAGTGCCGAGTGACTTGGGACGATTGAGTGACTGTGAGGCATGAGTGACTGTGAGAATTGAGTGACTGGGAGGATTGAGTGACTGTGAGGATTGAGTGACTGGAAGGACCAAGTGACTGAGAGGATTGAGTGACTGGGAGGACTGAGTGAAATCATACTCTGAGAGTATGCATATGGTTTTATCATTGAGGTGCATCGCATTGACATGCACACTAGACATACATGCATAGAGATGCATTTTCCTCATGTTGTACGGTATCACGTCATTCATGACTTCTCACACATATTGGCATAAGGGTATATTAATGCATTTTCCACTGGCTTGTGTTTCGGCTCGTCACTACTTTTAACCTAAGGTTAGGTTTGTTACTTATTGACTACACGGGGTCGGTTGTACTCATACTACATTTTTGCACCTTGCGTGCAGATATTGGATGTTGATGTTGCTACGATTGACGGGAGCTGGATTTGAAGATGTAGCTGTGTTCCGGTCATAACTGCCTCTTGTTTATGGTAGCCTTAGATTTATAAGAATCTGTTTATGTACACTTCGAACAAATGATGTATTTATTTCATACCAGTTTTGTAAATGCTAATCTTAGAAGCTCATGATTTGTACTACCAGTCCTTGGAGAGTTTAATAGGGTCAGTTACATATTACATGAATGAGATATTTGTAAATTGGCTTACCTAACGGGTTGGGTTAGGTGCCATCACGACTAGTTGGATTTTGAGTCGTGACATACACCCAAGTCCCAAATCACGATACGGACCCACAGGGACCGTCAGATCACTAATACGGGTCTGTTTGCTAAAAATATTGACCAAAGTCAACTCAGTTGAGTTTTAAAGCATTATTTCTCATTTTTATCAAT
>AWOL01S0022660.1:22601-42653 GCA_000715115.1 Nicotiana otophora
AATCAAATAAACTGAAAATATAACATATATATAATAATTAATTTTACAAACTAAAATACATATTAAAATTAATAAATAAGAAGAATAAAGAGGGTTGGGGGGGAACCAACGCCTGCCCTAGCGCAGACACTGGACGAGAAAAACTAAAAAAGAAGAAGAAGAAGAAGAAGAAGAAGAAGAAGAAGAATAAGTAGAAAGAAGAAAGAAGAAAAATTACCTGGAGGCTGGAACCCTAGTTGGCTGCTGCTGCTGCTAACGTTCAATTTTTGGCAAGACAAAGAAAGGTCTTTTCACTTTGGGTCTGTTTTGTATAACAAAAACAAAGACCCAAACATTTTTTTTTCAAAATGACCCCTTTGGGCAGAAGCGCTCGCTTCTGCGCTTTTCGCTTCTGCGCTTTTCGCTTCTGGATCGCTTCTCGCTTTCTTGGCTGAAGCGATCGCTTCTGCTGGTCGTGTCGCCTCGGTAAGGAAAAAGCGACAGCTTCTCGCTTCGCCTCGCTTCTCGCTTAAAGCGACGAAGCGCTCGCTTTTCAAAACACTGAAACTAAGATATATAAACTGTCTAACTATCGAAAAGAAGAAATGACAAAAGGAGTAACAAGGTCCTGCGAACGCTAGCAGTTACCTTGCAATCTCACAGATAGCCGGCCTGAACTCAACGATCGCCGCACTCTAACTCACCTAGATTTGCACATAAAGTGCAGGGTGTAGTATGAGTACAACCGAATCAGTAGTAACAACAATAACTAAGGAACTGAGCAATAGTGACGAGCTAAGTAAAACAGTCCAATTATTTATTTTCACAATTTAAAAATAAATAGAAATAAACAGGTAAATTCCATAACTCACTAAATTCCACAAATAAGTTTAATAGATAAATGAAGCAACAACACAAATAAATACAACCTCACAGCAGTGTCACTCCATCACTTATCACTCGCACTTAACACTCAACACTCTGCGCTCACTGGGGGTGTGTACAAACTCCGGAGGGGCTCCCAAAGCCCAAGCGCTAAGCACAGACAACTCACGTGCCATCATATCAATACCTGGATCCTCACGATCAACTCATGTGCTACGCGGACAACTCACGTGCTATGGTATCAATACCTGGACCCGCACGGTCAACTCACGTGCTACGCGGACAACTTACATGCTACGCGGACAACTCACACGCTATGGTATTAATATCCTCACAACCAGGCCCTCGGCCTCACTCAATCATGTACCTCACTAGCCTCACCATCATCAACAAATAAGGGAACACAACCCACATCAAGTATCACAGCATATTAGGAAATAATAGAGACTGAGGTAAACATGTACAATAATTTCTATGACTGGGTACAAATAATGTGAGCATGAATAAAGCCTAAGCATGATCTCTAACATGAAGGCAAACAAGTTCAACAACAAGTAACTACGTAAACACAAATGATGGCCATGAGGCCTCACGGGATGGACCAAGACTCAATCCCTCGTGGTATACACCCACACGCCCGTCACCTAGCGTGGGTATCACCTCCAAACAGTCACACGATATCAAATTCTCCGAGTTTATACCCTCAAAGCCATAGTTAAAACTGTTACTTACCTTAACAGCGTAAAATCCTGCTCCGGGATGCCCTCATCTCTGGACTCGGTCTCCAAAAGCTCCAAATCTAACCATAATTAGATTAATATCATCAACATAGGCTTACGAATCGAATTCCACAATAAAAACTATAAAATATGCCAAAAATCCGAAACCGGCCAAAACCCGCCCCTGGGCCCACATCTCGAAATCAGTCAAAAATGGCAGAATAATAAACCTCGTCCTCTCCGGAGTTTAACCATATAAAATTCATCAAAATCGGAGCTTATTTGTTCAATATGATATCATTTGTGCTTGAAGAAACGGCGTCGGAACATACGAAAAACGAGCGCAACACAACCCAAACCTATCTGAAACTCACCCGAGGCCCTCGGAACCTCAACCAATTATTCCAACAAGTCATATATCACTACCTGAACTTAGTCGAACCTTCGGAACACCTAAAACAACACCAAAACACCAAATCAACCTCGAATGCAAGCCTAAGAACTTCTAAACTTTCAACTTTCGCCAATTCAAGCCTAATTCTACCACGGACCTCCAAATTACATTCCGGACACACTCCTAAGTCTAAAATCACCAAACGAAGCTAATCAAATTATAAACATCCACATCCAAATTCGTTTACTCATAAGTCAACTTCTGGTTGACTTTTCTAACTTAACTTTCTATCTAAGAGACTAAGTGTTCATTTCACTCCAAAACTACTCCGGACCCAAACCTACCAACTCGATATAAATTAACACCGCTGAACAACACATAAAGAAGAAGGAATTGGGAAACATGGCTATAACTCTCGGAACGACTGGCCGGGTCGTTACATCCTCCCCCTCTTAAACAAACGTTCGTCCTCGAACGTGCCAAGAGTTGTTCTCAAAACTCTCAAGAACTCTCTTCGAACCCCGATGGCACAAAACCAATCCGTCAGGACTGAATCCTTCTAATTCAACCAAGCTACGCAGACCACCAAAAACCCAAGGACATTACCACAAAACACCTGTAGAACTCATTACCTCATACACACCTAAAGAACTAATCATACCCATTACCATGCTGATCCAACCTACTACCAAGATGTCCTATCTATCCGAGTTCCTTCTGAATTACCTTCAAATTAATACTTTGCCCCGCCATAACACCACAATCCTCAACCCAGACTCACCACATGAGACCCAAGCATAAACCCACACCGCCCTAAGGCTCATAAGCCGCTGAATACTCTCTTAAATATCCCCAAAAGTACCACAAGCACGTGCTCACATAATCAACACCTCAGTGCTCAAGCTACAGTCAAAACCAGGCCTCATGTCCTCCAGACTGGCTCGACATCAACACACAGAAATCACATCTCGCATCTCATCCAGGGAATCACAAGCCGTCGATACACAACTGATACAGAGCGCCTATGTGCGCATATGAATGCGTGGAAGGAATTCAAAGAGTTACACTTCAAGATGAATCAATACCGCACGAAAAGAATTCAAGAATGTGAAATTTTCCTAAAGGTTTTGCAGCCTCTCGAAGATAAGTATGGACGTCTCGGTACCGATCCACAAGACTCGTGAGACCTATGTAACCTAGGCCCTGATACCAACTTGTCACGACCCAAAATCTAACCATGGTCATGATGGCGCCTATCGTGTTACAAGGACAACCTACTTCCTAAAATATTACTACTAAACCGAATATAAGAATTTAAAAAAACATTTCACCATTTAAATTTTTCATAAACTAAATCAACTCTAAATATAATATAGAAAAATACGGAAACGAGCCCAAAACATCGGGGTGTCACTAAGTCATGAGCATCTAAACTATAAACTAAGATATATAAACTGTCTAACTGTCCAAAAGAAGAAATGACAAAAGGAGTAACAAGGTCCTGCGGACGCTAGCAGCTACCTTGCAATCTCNACGACCCAAAATCTAACCATGGTCATGATGGCGCCTATCATGTTACAAGGCAAGCCTACTTCCCAAAATATTACTACTAAGCCGATTATAAGAATTTAATAAAACATTTCAATATTTAAAATTTTCATAAACTAAATCAACTCTAAATATAATATAGAAAAATACGAAAACGAGCCCCAAACGTCGGGGTGTCACTAAGTCATGAGCGTCTAAAACTATAAACTAAGATATATAAACTGTCTAACTGTCCAAAAGAAGAAATGACAAAAGGAGTAACAAGGTCCTGCGGACGCTAGCAGCTACCTTGCAATCTCCACAGATAGCCGGCCTGAACTCAACGATCGCCGCACTCTAACTCACCTNGAGCCCCAAACGTCGGGGTGTCACTAAGTCATGAGCGTCTAAAACTATAAACTAAGATATATAAACTGTCTAACTGTCCAAAAGAAGAAATGACAAAAGGAGTAACAAGGTCCTGCGGACGCTAGCAGCTACCTTGCAATCTCCACAGATAGCCGGCCTGAACTCAACGATCGCCGCGCTCTAACTCACCTAGATTTGCACATAAAGTGCAGGGTGTAGTATGAGTACAACCGACTCAGTAGTAACAACAATAACTAAGGAACCGAGCAGTAGTGATGAGCTAAGTAAAACAGTCCAATTATTTATTTTTATAATTTAAAAATAAATAGAAATAAACAGGTAAATTCCATAACTCACAAAATGCCACAAAGAAGTTTAATAGATAAATGCAGCAGCAATACAAATAAATACAACCTCACAGCAGTATCACTCCATCACTCATCACTCGAACTCAGCACTCAACACTCAAAATACTCAACACTCTTTGCTCACTAGGGGTGTGTACAGACTTCGGAGGGGCTCCCAAAGCCCAAACGCTAAGCACGGACAACTCACGTGCCATCATATCATTACCTGGATCCTCACGGTCAACTCACGTGCTACGCGTACAACTCACGCGCTATGGTATCAATACCTGGACCCGCACGATCAACTCACGTGCTACGCGGACAACTCACGCGCTATGGTATTAATATCCTCATAACCAGGCCCTCGGCCTCACTCAATCATGTACCTCACTAGCCTCACCATCATCAACAAATAAGGGAACACATCCCACATCAAGTATCACAGTGTATTAGCAAATAATAGAGACTGAGGTAAACATGTACAATAATTTCTATGACTGAGTACAAATAATTTGAGCATGAATAAAGCCTAAGCATGATCTCTAACGTGAAGGCAGACAAGTTCAACAACAAGTAACTACGTAAACACAGATGATGACCATGAGGCCTCACGGGATGGACCAAGACTCAATCCCTTGAGGTATACACCCACACGCCCGTCACCTAGCATGGGTATCACCTCCAAACAGTCACACGATATCAAATTCTCCGGGTTTATACCCTCAAAGCCAGAGTTGAAACTATTACTTACCTTAACAACGTAAAATCCTACTCCGGGATGCCCTTGTCTCTGGACTCGGTCTCCAAAATCTCCAAATCTACCCATAATCAGATTAATACTATCAACATAGGCTAACGAATCGAATTCCACAATAAAAACTACAAAATATGCCAAAAATCCGAAACCGGCCAAAATACGGCCCCCGGGCCCATATCTCAAATCAGTCAAAAATGGCAGAATAATAAACCTCGTCCTCTCCCGAGTCTAACCATATAAAATTCATCAAAATCGGAACTCATTTGTTCAATATGATATCATTTATGCTTGAAGAAACGGCGTCAAAACATAAGAAAAACGAGAGCAACACAATCCAAACCTATTCGAAACTCACCCGAGGCCCTCGGGACCTCAACCAATAATTCCAACAAGTCATATATCACTACTTGAACTTAGTCGAACCTTCAGAACACCCAAAACAACAACAAAACACCAAATCAACCTCAGATTCAAGCCTAAGAACTTTTAAAGTTCCAACTTTCGCCAATTCAAGCTTAATTCTACTACGGACCTCCAAATTACATTCCGTACACATTCCTAAGTCTAAAATTACCCAACGAAGCTAATCGAATCATAAAAATCTACATCCGAATTTGTTTACTCATAAGTTAACTTCCGGTTGACTTTTCTAACTTAACTTTCTAACTAAGAGACTAAGTGTTCATTTCACTCCAAAACTATCCGGACCCAAACCTACTAACTCGATACAACACAACACTGCTGAACAACACATAAAGAAGCAGGAATGGGAAAACAGGGCTATAACTCTCGGAACAAATGGCCTGGTCGTTACATCAAGCTATCAGAGCTGAATTCCTCTAACTCGACCAAGTCACACAGGTTGCCAAATCTGAAAGTATTGCCACAAAACACCCGTAAAGCCCCACCTAATAATAAGAACCAAAAGAACCGAGCATACCATTACCATATTGATCTAACATGTTACCCATTTGTCCTATTTTCTTCGAGTTTCTTCTGAATTAGCCTCAAGTTGACAATTCTCCTTGTCAAAACACAACGATCCTTACCCAAAGCTCACTACAAGATATCCTAACATAATACCACATCGCCTTAAGTCCCATAAGCCATTGTATTCTTCTTAAGCACCTCCATAAATACTACAACCGTAACACTCACTCTGAAAATACCATATGAAAATTTAAAAATTTTCTTATTACCTTTCTTATACTGAAATGTAGAATCCATAGTCGTACATAATTACTGCAAGTCCCGACACCATCCAATGTAAATAACCGATTCTAGAGATATACGAATCCGAAATATTTTCAATTACCACTCATATATTTTTGAATCCATTAGCACCTTCTCGAGAGTCACGCACTTTATTCAAATCTAAATTGCACCGCCCGCATGGGCTGAAAGACACGTTCCCCATTAGCACATTACCACTCAAAGAAGTAACCCTGCCTTAATACCACCGATCAAATACATACTCTGTGCGCGCTACATCCTTAAGAAATAACAGTTCACTCATCCCATGATTTTCCTATATTCCTAAAGTGCCATAACCCGTATCCCGAAATTTCCTTACTCGAGTTATTCTCGAACTCCACCTCTGCAAGTCATCACTGATTCCCAAGTATACCTCAAACCAAATAAAAATTTGACATATAACCATGAATTGAATTGTCATTAGCAGACTCCCCCACTTGGCTCAAAGCCATAATTTTAAACACTCGATAACTCGCGATATCCATACTCTATTACTGCCGTAATACCGCAGCGAGATTCAACTAAATCCTTCATGTGCTATGTAATGCAAAGCATCTAATACTTCAAATTATCTGCAAATCTCGCATTCACCTTTGTGACAGTCAGGTCAACTATTACAATCGATCCCAACTCAAATCGCACAAATATAACCCACTGATGGATAAGAAATCCTCCACACAATATCATAAAAATCACACATCCGTAGATCACCTCGCATGTTATACTCACCTGCTTAGCCTCAACTGACATCTCTTTATACCCTTTTCACAACCACAATTACTACGCAATTACTTAATCTTCCCGAGTCTGAACTCACCAACAAGGCATTAGAATTTAATTTGTCCCAAAAATTAATAATGTGAAAGATCCTCCAAAATATTAATTCTCGAAGTTATACGTCACATCAAAATGAAAATCGAGCACCCAATGGCCTTACTTTACATTTCAAGGAAACACTTCTCGTCACATTCAAATCGTCTTAACACATCCCGCAGTTTCATCATACTCATCACAAAGCCATTCCACCGCTCATCGAGCCACAAATTCCCCTCGTAGGGACATTGCCGGACATATGAGTCCAAATGTACAAGTTACAATTGAAGCTACTGAGCTTAAGCTACGGTCTACCCATGGCCTCAAGTTCTCCAAACTGGCCCATCACCAAAATACAGAATACACATCTCGAACCTCGTTCATAGAATCACAAGCCGGCGATGCACAACTGATACCGAGCGCTCACGTGCGCATACGGATACGTGGAAAGAATTCAAAGAGTTATGTCTCAAGCTAAATAAATTTCGCACGATAAGGAAAGAAATATGGGAAGTATAAATCCAAAATGCCCTATAGCCTATCGAAGATAAGTATGGACGTCATTATACCGATCCGTAAGACTTTACTAGACACTTGCTCATGATTCGTGAGACCTATGTAACCTAGGCTCTGATACCAACTTGTCACGACCTAAAATCTCACCAGTCGTGATGGCGCCTATCTCAATACTAGGCAAGCCCACAATCTTAATAAACCAATATATCTTTTAAATTTGAAAATAAAATAATTAAATACGGTGAAAGAAATCTCACGAATACAAATATATCACTCCCAAAATCTGGTGTCATTGAGTACATGAGCATCTAATATGAATACAATATTTGACTGATAAAAACCACTGTCTGAAAGTATAGAACACTACAATAATTGAAGGAAAGAGAGATAAGGTCAGCGGACGGCAGACAGCTACCCTGATAGTCTCCAACTGGTAACACACTGAGGTCTAACAACCGCCGTGTCCGGAAGCACCTGAATCTGCACACAAGGTGTAAAGTATAGTATGAGTACAACCAACTCAATAAGTAACAAGACTAACCTCTGGGCTGAAAGTAGTGACGAGCTCCGCAGGTACAGTCCAGTATAAATAATGGTACAAAAATATAGCCATTCTTTCAAGTTCAACAGTTAAATTCAGTACAAGTGAAATAGATCAATACTGCATGATACGAGGAATATGATATCCCAGTAGAAAGACCTCGTGTAAATATTGATCATAAATTATTCGATCATTCAATACAGTTTATGGCCAATCCAGCCCAGGGGTGTTCCAACCCTTATATATCTACACATCGACTGACAGTAAGTCATTCAGTACCGTATAAGGCCAATCTAGCCCTGGGGTAATTTATCCCCAAATGTAAATGATACGGTCAAGATCCATATCCAGGTAAATTCATTACAATATAAATAAGTAAGGCAAGTCCATGCCCTGAAAAAATCCATCCCGAATATATATATATATATATATATATATATAATCATCGTAAGTAATGCAAGTCCATGCCCTGAGAAGTCCATCCCGAATATATATAATCATCTATGCTCACTGGGATTGTGTACAGACTCCGGAGGAGCTCCTTCAGCCCATGCGTGATATAAAGCCTATAAGGCCTGCTGCAGGCGGGCAACCCCGATACAAATGATAGTAAAGCCTATAAGGCCTGGTGCAGGCGAGCAGCCCCAATACAAATGATAGTAAAGCCTATAAGGCCTGCTGCAGACGGGAAGCCCCGATACAAATGATAGTAAAGCCTATAAGGCCTGCTGCAGGCGGGCAGCCCCGATCCATATAATAATAATGTATAAAGCTATTATGGCCTGTTGTAGGCGGGCAGTCCCGATCCAGAACAATAATAATATATATAAAGCCAATATGGTCTGCTGCGGCGCGCAGCTCGACCCATAAATATCTTCACAATGGATGAATATGACTAAGTATGAAATATATATTTTTTTTAAAACAATTATTTCAACAAAAACACGACCCCATGGGTCAAAAAATATCACCACATAGCCTAAACATGATCTTTAATAAGAGTCTCAACTCAATTTCCTAACATGAGGAGAATATTCGGATAATAACATGATTTTTTATATTTTACAATTCCACATAATTTATTTAGTCATAATATCTATTTTGCACGCATATACGCTCGTCACCTAATATGTACGTCACCTTCAACAATTGATATAACACCAAATTTGGGGATTCATACCCTTAGAACGAAGTTTAGAAGTGTTACTTACCTCAAATCATGAAATTCTTTACTCCGCTAGGCTCTTGCCTCGTGAATTGGCCTTCAAACGCCTCGAATCTAGCCACAAATAATCTGATTCAGTCAATTAAAACTATATGAATTAATTCCATAAGAAAATATAAATTTTCCATCAAAATCCGAAATTTCACCCATAAATCCCCCGTGGGCCCACATCTTTAAACCCAACAAAAGTTTACAAAATCCTAAAGCTCATTCAACCACTAGTCTAACCATACTAATTTTACTAAAATTCGACTTCAACTCGACCTCCAAGACCTCAAATCTTATTTTCAAATCCCTAGGTTCAAATTCCCGATTTACACCTCAAAAACACGTAATCTAATCGTATTATTCGATGATAATTCAATATTATGAAGTAGAAATGATCACAAGTGACTTACCTCAAGTTCCCATTGAATTCTCTCTGAAAATTGCCCAAAACTCGTGCTTGAAGGTCCAAAAATGGCAAAACTCGGAACTCCTCCAATTTTATTCTGTCTAGGGTCTGTCGCACCTGCGACCATATTATCCACATCTGCGGTCTAGCAGGTGCGACGAAATGCCCGCTTCTGCGATCGCCCACAATGCTTCCTCCGCTTCTGCGCGTTTCCTTTCACACTTCGGCCTCGCAAGTACGGTAAAATGCTCGCACCTGCGTACTCTGCCTTGCCATCCCCTTGCTGCTTCTGCGCTTGTCAAGCTTGCTTCTGCGGGCTCGCACCTGCGATGGAATTTTCGCAGGTGCGATTGCATCAGATGACAGAAACTTCAACTTTTCTTCTAAGTCTGAATTTGGTCCGTTAACCACCCGAAACTCACCCGAGGCCTCCAGGACATCAACCAAATATATCAACAAGTCCTAAAATATCGTACGAACTTAGTCGTGCCTTCCAATCACATCAAAAAAAATAAAAACACGAATCACACATAGATTCAAGCCTAATGAACTTTAAAACTTTCAATTTCTACAAACAACGTCGGAACCTATCAAATCACGTCCGATTGACCTCAAATTGTGCACACAAGTCATAAATGACATAAAGGAGGTATTTCAATTTTTAGAATTAGATTTCGACCCCGATATTAAAAAATCAACCCTTCGGTCAAACATCCTAAAAATTCGACTTTCGCCATTTCAAGCTTAATTCAACTACGGACCTCCAAATAATTTTTCGGACACGCTCCTAAGTTAAAAATAACCATACGGAACTATTGAAATTATCAGAATTAAATTTCGAGGTCGTTTACATATAAGTCAATATCCGGTCAACTTTTCCAACTTAAGTTTCCAATTAAGAGACTAAGTATCTCTTTTCACTCTGAAATCCTCCAGACCCGAACCAACTAACTCGGTAAGTCATAAAACAACAGTAAAGCTTAACTTGAGTAGTAAATGGGAAAATGGGATTGTAATACTCAAAACGATCGGTGAGGTCGTTACACTTACGTTGTGAAATGATGTTAACTGCAACTTCTAGTTCCATGGCATCTTTTTGTGCGTTGAACTTTTGCTGCATCCTTTCTTCCATTTCCTTCAATTTTTTCTGCATCATCTCATCAGTAGAACTTAAAGAGGGTCCAAAATCTCCCATTTTTCTTTTTAAGACAGTCTTGGTAACCCCACGTCCATACAATCTTAGGCGACCTGGATGCTCAGATCCCATGACTGATGCAAATGCGTCAACTGATTGACTGCCATCTTCACTTTCTTTTGTTGATTGTATTCTTTCCATTTCATCCTACAATACCAAATTGAGTCATTTTTAAATTAGAAAGTATATGAAACTGAATCAATAACTAAGAACAGACAAATGATAACAACAAACTTTAAATTAATAACTCGTACAATTTTATTAATAGTATCCGCATACGAGGCCTTGTATACTCGATCAAGTTTTCTTTTTCTTGTAGCCACAAAGATGTTCAAGCTTTAGAAGTTTCTTTCTTTTTTTCCTGATTATATAAAAAGTGGTATAAAAATATTTCAGATTAAAGTTAGTAAGTTCATATTTAAAAGAATAATAAGAAAAAAAATATCAAACCTCGCATATTCGAGCAAAACTTGTTTTGCCAGCAGTGTGTGGATATTTCAACTTTTTGAGATTCTCGAAATATTGGTTTTGGACATTTTCTGCAAATCAGCCAATGAATATAAAGTTGCCCAGTTTAGTTGTCCCAACAGATTCAAATCAAGCTTAAATTGTGCACTTAAATTATGTAAGCTTAAGTTTACTATAAGCTTCTCCATTGTAAAATTTATTCCATCATCGATGCAATTGCTCAAATCAAGAAACAATCTTAAATTATGTAACTTAAGTGCATTTGATGTATAAAGATAGTTCAGTGATTTCTAATTAAACATAAACCAGACATTCTCATCAAATCATGGAACAGTACTTAGTTTTACCTTGTAGGCATCAGAGTTCCAATAATTAACAAGATCCCTAAATTGAGATTCAGGAATATCAACTAGTCTTTTCTCCATTCGAAACTCTTCATTCTCATAGGCTTTAAAATGGTCTTTCATTAACTGATTCTTATACTTTCTCCAAGAATTCTGAATTGATTCAAAAACTCATTTTTTGCAACTTCAGGAATGTCATACTTTGCCTACAAATTTGGTGCAGCTAGGTTAGTGTAAAAATATGAAATATTTACACAGAATATTGCGAACTTCAAACCTTGATATATTTCCACATATCTTCTTTTGTTTCAAGTTTCCTCCAATTAAACACATTAAGAGAACAAAAGGCCGAATTCCTTGCCAATGTGCCGAGGAAGCTACCCAACTCTACCACAACTTCATCAGTAGGACCTATGGGTTGATTGTTCTCGTTTAGCACAATTAGCTTGCGCTCATTCCTACCATGAACACTTGGCATCAGAGTTTTGCCTTTTTTTCTTTTTTCGGCAGAAGGACCTGCATTAATATTAAGTAAGAATAATCACCAAAAGTCAATATTGTTTGTTAATTTAACGATTGCAATTTATATGTTCTTGCCTTGTTCCTCGGATTATTCGTTTGTTTCATGATTGGAAGAATCCTCAAATTGTTCCTGTACCGTTTGTGAAGTACGAGTGGTGGAATCCAGTGGCAGTTGCTGCAATTGTTCATGTACTGCTTGTGATACAAGAGAGGTAGAGTTCAGTGACTATTGATGCACTTGCTCATGTACTGTTTGTGTTGGAGGAGAAGCAGAAGGCAGAGGTAGTTGCAACAATTGTTCTTGCACTTGAGCTACAAATTGCGGAAGTTGTTTTTCAATTAAATTCAATTGATGCTTGTCATTTGACCTTGTAGCTTGAACAATTCTTTTTGTTTTCAACGATGAAACTTTTTGTTTCGACAAAGATGCAAGTGATCCGGCTGCAATGCAATTTTTAGCTTTTTTGTTTTTACTTGAGTGCCCTTCCTGATTTATGACTATTCAAATTTCTGTCAAGTTCAGAAAATTAAATAAGAAATAGGTTAGCAAAGCATTAACAAGAAGACCAAATAAACATACATTAACACTTTAACATGACAAGTATTATTTCCAACGACTAAATAAGAAGATTAACCATCAACCCAAATGGAGATTACAACATGTTTCTCATTTCTTTACAAATTCCAGCACAAGAACTAAACTTAAATGTAACTGTCAAAAAGAAAAACATAACACGTACTAAGTACAACCCTCTCATTTTGTGATTTTTGGCATAAAATCCAGTCACCCTGATCATTAATGTCTGATGGATAAAAACTTAATTCTGTACAAAATCAACTGTACTCACATAACTTGATGTGTCTAATCCCTACATCACCTAGATTAGCAAAGTGATTAAAGATTTGATGAATTAATCAGTTGTATTTTAGTAGCAAACTAATAGTGGATACTCTGCTTCTCTTGCTGTTAGGCACTTCCATCCAATCCAGAAATATGCAGCCAGAACCAACTGCCAATGCCCCTACTGACGGTTCGCGTCCTGAGCCAAAAACATCTGCTGCAGGTTTGTTTAATTTCAAATTTGAAATCTTTAATATTTTGTTTTCAGAATCTTGTTTCTGTTGATAATATCTGACATGTGAAGTCACATATGTAACTAAACTTTTTATAGAATGACTTACCAAAATATTAAAACAAACAATATGGATGCTGTGAGCACCAGTTATCAGTAAGAAGATTAGATTTCTTAATTATTTTGAAGGAAGTGAATCATGAACTATTTTATTGGTAAAGTAATACTAACTGATATATATTCTTGTTGTTTTTAGGATCTTCCACCCAATTCAGCTGCTGATGCACCTACCTCTCTCTAACACAAATGAAGAATTCTGATTTTCTGATTTGCTGATGTATATTAATGTCACCAACAACTGCTAAAATATTAGAAGATCCCAAATCCTGCAAAATTGAAGTATGTCAGAATAAAATGCTAAAGAAAAAAATAAAAAATTATTAAAAATATATAAACAAGAGTAGTTATGAAATATTGATAAAAAATATTATTATTCACTCTGAACAGCATATATTTAAAAGAATTTCAGAAGTTTCTTCTTTAATCATCCGATTCCATCCAGTCCCAATCAGTATCATAAAACTCATTCTCTTCTTCTGATGTTTCTACAATTGTATCATGTGAATGTTGTGCATTAGATGGAATATCAACGACATCAACGGGTACATCATCTGTTGTCCATCCGACGTCAACATCAACTAATCCATTTAAGGAACCAATGTCATCATTAGGCTCCCTCCAAAATGCGTCTTCAATATTGGGGAAATTCTCTTCCTCTAACTCATATAAATCATCAGGGACTTTATTCCTTGCATAATAAACATCTTTCTCAACAGGATCCTCCACATAAAAAATTTGATAAACTTGTGATACTAACACAAAGGGGTCATCTGTACTACATAATTTCTTAAAGTACATACATGTTAACCCATATTCATCTATTTCATTACCAAACCAGTCGCATCTTAATAGTACAACACTAAAACAACCCCAATAATCAATCTCAATGATATCCTGAATAGCTTCATAATAGATAACCTCACCATCGATGGGATTTTGGTCCCTAGAGCTAGCAAAGCTATCGGTTGTTGCCGATAAAGTCACTCCACTATTTTGAGTCGTGCATCGGGAATCCCGTTCTATGGTATGAAATCGGTATCCATTAATGAAATATGCAGTATATCGTTTGGCTCGCATTAGGACCTTTAGCTAGCCATCTTACATAATCGGGCACTTCAATATTTTTAACTTTCTCAGCAAAACAATTGTTGAATTTCCGACTGTGATTTCTTGCCCTTTCAAATGCATTTGTTCTACTGCGATTACCAATTAAATTCTTATGTTCCCTGCAATCATGAATATTTCAAGATCAATCATATCATAAAACATGAAGTATAGAACAAGTGTCATATAATTTATCTTACTCGATAAACTTTTCCAGTTGTTCATCTCCAGTATTGAACATAGCATATCAATGTGCTTCATAACATAACTGTGGATCCATGAGAAAAAGTATTTTTCTTCTTACTTCCAATTGGATGGCCTATCACAGAAAATATAGATGAAAAATTTTGAGGGCACTCATCATCTACAGTTAGGTATCTACTGAATCTTGTCTTCACGCTGTCATGTAGGTATCTTGAACAAAAAGTCAATCACTCTTCTGCCAAACATTCCTCTGCTATCGATGCTTCTGGACAAGATCAATTACGAACAAAAGCCTTGTATTTACATAGGTTCCTCTCAATGGAATACATCCAATGAAGATGAGCCGGACCCCCAATCTTAATTTTATTCACCAAATGAATAGGCAAATGTGGCATTATATCGAAAAATGTTGGATGAAAAATCTTTTCAAGCTCACAATTTATTTCAACAATTTCAGAGTCCATTTTTTCAAGATCTCTTTGCCTTATGACCTTACTACATACGGCTCTAAAAAAATTACCTAACCTAACCAAGGCCAATGAAACACTCTTGGGCAACGTCTTTCTAACAAGAACCTGGAGCAAGTAATGCATTATAAAATGAGCATTATGACTCTTGTACCCTAATATTTTCATCTCCTTCACTTGCACGCGTTCTGAAATATTTGAAGCACAACCTTTTGGTAACTTGGCATTTTTATGATGGTCCAAAATAAACTTTTCTCTTTTGGTTTCATGTAGAAACAAGCTTTAGCCAAACTCATTGTTCCATCATCATCTTCTATTGGTTGTAGCTCCTTTCGTATCCCCATTTCTTGTAAGTCATAGCGAGCATTTACATGATCCCTTGACTTTTATTCTATTTCCAATAAAGTCCCAAGCAAACTGTCACATATATTTTTCACGGATTGCATCACATCAAGATTGTGCCTCAATTTGTTATGCGCACAATATGGCAAATAAAAAAAATAAATCTTTTTTTCCACGGACCCTTATTATCTCGAGGTCTTTTCTTTTTACCCTTTCCAAAGACATTGTTGAATTCAAGCAGCTCTTGAAACACTTCTACGCCCAACAAAGGAGTAGGTGTAGGTCTATGTTCCTCATTACTATCAAATGACTTCTTATGTTTTCGCAAAGGATGATCATGAGGCAAAAATCTTCGATGGCCCATGTAACATATCTTATGACTGTGTTTGAGATATAGAGAGCATGTGTCATAATTACAACTGGGGCATGCCAACCTCCCCTTGGTGCTCCAATTTGAAAGCATTGCTAATGCTGGAAAATCACCAACTCTCCACAACAAGGCTGCACGCATTTGAAATATTTGCTTTGTCTCAGCATCATATGTTTCTATCCCAGTTTCCCATAGTTCCTTCAATTCTACAATAAGTGGTTGTAAGTACACATCTATATCATTTCCTGGAGATGAAGGACCTGGAATGATCATTGACAACATGATATACTCTGGCTTCAGGCAAATCCACTGTGATAAATTATAGTTCATTAACATGATAGGTCACGTGCTATGAGAAATGCTCATGGTTCGAAATGGGTTGAAACCATCACTTGAAAGAACTAACCTAACATTACGTGGATCTTTGGAGAAGTCAGGATATAGAGAATAAATATCCTTCCAAGCTTCTCCATCAGCATGATGCCCCATATTCCCATCATTAGGTCGTTCATTAGCATGCCATTTAATTGCAATAGCTGTTTCAAGACACATGAATATCCTCTGAAGCCTAGGCTTTAAGGGAAAGTACCTTAAAATCTTTGCAGGAACTTTAGAACTTGTATTAGTCAAGGTATGATTAGAACTTTTCCATCTAGAAGGCCCACAAACAGAGCAATTATCAGTCTTTGCATTGTCATTCCAAAATAGCATGCAATCATTAGGGCATGCATGTATTTTTTCATAATGAAGACCCGAATCTTTTATCATATTTTTAGCCTTGTTGAAAGACTCTGGCAGTTGAGCAAAGGGAAATGCCTCTTTTAACAACTCTAATATGTCTGAAAAGGCTACATTACACAACCCATGAAAAGATTTAAGCAAGTACAACCGGATGGTGAAACTCAGTTTACTGAAGTTTTCACACCCTGGATATAATTCTTGTTTTCCTTCCTCTAATAATTTAAAAAATCTCTTAGCATCTTCAGATAGAGCCTCTCTCACCCCTTCTTCTTGTACCGGCTCACCTTCTACATTTCGGAATGTATCATGAAGTAATCCATCAATATCATCACGCATGTTAGAACCTTCATTATTATTGCTTTGATGAGGTGTAATTCTAGAGGAAAATCCTTCACCATGGAAAACCCATTCGGTGTAACCATCGACAAAGCCATTAACAACCAAGTGATCCTCCACCATATTTCTATAATGCCAATAGCGATTAATGCACTTTTTGCAAGGGCATAATATTTCATTTTTTTGGGAAGCTCGTTCAAATGCCTTATTAAGGAAATCATTCACTCCACAAATATACTCATCCGTCCATCTTAGGAGATGCATCCAACTTTTATCTACGTTATCCATGAAAATCCTATACGACAAAAGTAATCAACATAATTAACTCAACAAACCAAGGTACATACTAATTTGACATTGACCAAAGCTTAAAGGGGATGAACTCAAAGAGTTACACATAGTAAAGAAATGTTTTCATTGAGAAAGAATTATAAAATCATTAGAGAAGAGATTTGTTCGTAGTGTCAACGAAAGTTCAAAATAAACCACAAAAGGTGTTCACATGGCACATTTTCTAAGTAACAGTAAAAAGAAAAATCAGTGCTCCTAAATAAATGTTAAAAAACAATGTTCTTAAAAGAACCACATGTAAAGGAATTAAGAAATGCATCTATGTATCACTACTACTTTATCTAGTCAAATAAAACGGGAAATCACTACTTCATTTTAAACTTCATATTAGTCATTGATTTACAGAAACATAAGAAATGGTTCCATTAAGAAGTTCAAGCTTAATAGAACTTTGACTTAGCCTCACAAAGATTCTATCAAATAAGACAAAGAAAAATCTAGCGACCAAATCAGTAATATCTCATGAAACATTTATCTAGACTGCTAGCATTACCCTTATTTCCTACGTACGTTTTCCCCGTTATTTCAAAATTTGCAACTTGTAAGCTTATAAAAATAAAAAACATATAATGTTCCACCAATCACTCAATTACTTTATTTTTATTGTTCAGATGTTTAAGTACTGTTCCACCATAGGCTCTAACTGATATCATAGAGGAACATGTCATGTCCTTGATGATATTCAAAGGTTTATCCTTTTGTTCTAGGATAAAAGAGTAATGAAGTGGTAAACACGCATTCTTTCTAAACCAGGTAAATAACCAATCTTTGGACTCCTCATTTTTCATTATCAACAAATTAAGTAATTTATTAAATAATTCTTTTTTTTATGTAGAAAGTCATTTCAAGATTCTATGGAAAAATTGAAGAAAATAATCAAACAAGAAAAGAATAAAACTCAGAAAAAGAATTCAGGGATTTATAAAAATAAATCCAACATATGCATATTATTTCAAAAGCCAAAGTCAAAACTGATTCTCCAAAAACCAAACATAAATCAATCCCCAAACCCATCAAATGCCACCTTAGGAAATTAAAATGTCTTTTTCTTCTGATGTTCTATTAACAAAATAGCTAGGATGTTGGTTTTCCTGAAGTATAGTCAGTTACTAATAGGAATTACATACTCGGAAGAAAATAAGATTGTCATAGATACAAAAACAAACTTAGATACAAACTACCCAACTTAATAGCTCATGCTACAGGAAAGGCAAACTTATTTATTCTTATCTTCCAAGTGCGGATAACAGAAAGGCACTAATTCTTGAAAGTGTGAAGATTTGGAGATTTTCTAATTCTATTTGCTTTCTTTCTAGTAACATTACCTAATTTTTAACAAGAAAATTTCAGCATTATACCGTTGTACTATCAAAACTACATGTTCTATGTTTTCTCCAACCAAAAAAAAAAATCAAGTACAAGCATGTTCTGAAAAAACAAAAGTTAAATAAATCCTGAAAACTTGGCAAATAGTAAACTTATATAAAGCTAACAAGACCATCAAAAAGCAGACATCATTAGGTAAAACTAACACACCCTTTACCAAACAAAACCAATTTATTCAACAACAACCAAACCCTACCCCTCTCCCCCTTCCCTACAAGACAGAAACTAAAAATAAACACCTAAACATTTGGTAAAAATACACTGATACACAAAGCTAATAAGATCATAAAAATCTGATTTTTCTGCTTAAAAAATAACCCCAAAAAATAAGTAATACATCAAAGTCTAGCCCTCTAATTTTTCCGTTCCTCTTTTCTTCAATAATATTACAGTCAAAGCAAAAATTTAAATACATTGCTCAAACCCTAAGGATTAAAGAAAATATAATGATTAAATAAAAAAAAAATACCCAAATTAGAAAAGAAAAATTTACACCTGAAGTTAGATTCTCACAGAGTGCCTTTTGGGTCGAAAATTTCTCGCGATTGAAGTAGTTTTCTCACCTTTAATCGTGCCTTTTAGATTTTTCCTTTGTTCTTCTTTGATGCCTTCTCTTCTTTGAATAACTGAAAAGGATTGAGACTTTGGGGATTTGGAAATTTTGGGCTAGGCCAGCGATTTGATTTGAGGATTTGGGAATTTAGGGTTAGCCATAGATGGAATTCTCAAGGTGAAAGGAAAGAGCAATGAAAGGGGTTGAGATCTTTGGAGGTACGGTGTTGATGCCTTTGAGTTCTAGGGGTTGGGGTGAATGGGTTTATTGGGAGATAGCTTTGGAGTTATACATAGTGGAATGTTTTTGTTATTTAATTTATATTAATTAATAAAATAAATAGGGGTTTGGCGGGTTTAGAAAAATTCAAGGGAAAAAATGAGGGGTGTTATGAATATATTATATTATGGATGTTCATTTAGTACTCCGTTGTAAATAAGCTTCATGAAGAAGCTTATCCATATGAGGCTCCGCCGTAAATATGTTTATCCATTTAGTACTCCATTGGAAATAAGCCTCCTGAAGAAGCTTATCCTTTCGGTACTCCGTTATGGATAAATATTATCCATGGTAGAAGATTATCTATATGTGGTACAACATCTTAAAGTAGCAGCTTACAAGCAGCTTACACAGCAGCTTACAAGCAGCAGCTTACAAGCAGCTTACACAGCAGCTTGCAGTAGCAGCTTACACAGCACCTTACACAGCAGCTTCCTTTCTTCTATAAATAGAGGAGAATTCAGTTCATTATGTACA
>AWOL01S0022664.1:0-23519 GCA_000715115.1 Nicotiana otophora
AATAAATCTCTTGATTTACTGATTGACGATCCTTTATCGATACGTGCCGTGATTCCCGTCATAGTTTCCGATCGGTCACTGATACTTCGGCCTTCTGTTGGCTATGCTAACAATGTTTCTTCGAACTCGTTCGAGGCTAGGACCGACTCCGGGATCACGGTCTCGATATTCTTCGAAAGCAGGCGTTCTGCCCCCGGGTTCTAACCCGGTGGGATTTGGGGTCGATTTTCAGTCCTTTATTGCCATGTTTCGAGCCTGACCTATCATGTCGCAGGCGAGCTCAATTTTGATCGTATACAATGTCCTTTACCAATTCCATATTTTCTTGACTTTGCATATGGAAATCTGGACTTTCCCTTGGAATCCAAGAACAATCGTGAGAAAGAATTAAGGAAAGGCAAGATGCGGTTAGGGTTTTGAGAGAAAAGAATTAAAGTGAGGTCTGTATTAAGAGTTAAAATTTGCTTAATGTCCTTCTATCAAGCTTAAGTTACAAATGCGGTAAAATTTTCATTTTTAGTTCTAAACGTCGCTAAATTCTACTTTATTGTGATTTAAAATCAAAAGTAAAAATTATTCTGTCGTTATCGTTTTTTTACACTATTCTGTCATTATCGTTAAATGTCATATTTTAAACCAGTTTTTTGTCGACATTTATTATCACTAATTAAATATAAAGAATGACTTATTTTCTTCTATAAAGAATTATTAACAATTAAAAATGTAATAAAATTTCCAACATTAGATGTAAAAATTGGTAGTTATGGACTAATACTATGACATTTTAAATAATAGTCATAATTTTTTGACATTTTGAACCAGTTTTTTGTCGACATCTACGTACTATCACTAATTAAATATAAAGAATGAATATTTTTCTTCTATAAATAGAGGCAGAGCCAGAATTTGATTCTTATGGTTTCAGGCAGGGGCGGATGCACGCTTAAATAAGCGGTGTCACACGATCCTGCTTCGTCAAAATATTTTGCTAAATATATGTATTAACACTGTGAGACAACAGATAAGTAGGAAAAAATGACCCCACTTGACATGAATTATTTCTTGGTTTGTTGGCTATGTGCTTGATTTTGCTCTAAAAGGTTAGAGGTTCGAACCTTAACTAACACTTTGTTTTTGCAAATATTTAAGAAAGCCTATGTGGTTAAAAATTGTGATGAAATATAATTGAACTCGGAATATTTTCTAACTTAAGACTCAACAAAATCAATAGACTAAGATTATTTCTTGTCTAGAAATATGATAATTAAAGTTATTATTCCCTTTTTTTATAAATTTGGACACCACTTACAAAATTTTCTGTGTACGCCCCTGGTTTTTAAGATCTAATCATTTTAAGTTATTAGGTTCTAAATTAATAATTACTATAATAATAAGATTGAGCTTCATTACTTTGAGTTTTTGGCGGGTTACTTGACCGTTAGTAGAAATTATGCCTCCTTGTGTAGTATTCTTGTAGTAGCCGTTAATCGGAGTTCGTAGAGTATTCTCTCTTCCTGTGGATCGGGCCGAACGCCTCGGAAGTATAATAGATTCATCTATGGTTTGCGTCGGTCGACCCTTGCCGATGTACATATTATTCTGGATCGGACCGTACGACCTCGGCATAAATCGTGCTTGATATTGCTCGGAGTCCAGTCACACTTGATATTTCTTCCATGACTTGAGAATTTATAATTACTTGATGGATCTTATTTATTGAAATTAGTATGTGATAGTTGGAGATTCTAATTGATATTTAGTTAAAGAACCACTTATTTATTGTTCATTAATTCGTTACTACTAATGTATTCCATGCCTATTTATAATTTTTGCACTATATTTATTGACCCTTAGTAAGTGTCGATGTCGACCCCTCGTCACTACTTCTTCGATATTAGACTAGATACTTCATGGGTACATGTTGTTTATGTACTCGCGCTACACTTCTGCACTAATCGTGCAGGATCTGAGGCAGGTGCATGTGGCAGCCATTCAGGCGCATACCCCCGCTACCCGGAGACTTAGTGGTGAGCTGCTCTATATGCCCGTTCTGCAGCGCCCAGAGTCTCTTCTTGTTGTATTTATTTTTCTGTCGATGTTACTCCAGAAAATATTATAGAGGATTTTATATATTCTACTAGTTTGCTCGTGCACTTGTGACATCGGGTTTTGGAAGATTCTAGTAGGTATTTTTATGGTTTGATTATTAAATTTACTACTTCGCCCTTTCATTTATTTCATATTTTACATTACTACAATCACCTATTAATCGTTCTCTTATTGAATAAAATCAATGACTTTAAACATATTAAAATGAACATTACATGGATAGTTCACCATTTGCTTACCTAGCGGCGATGTTGGGTGCCATCACTGCCTATATTGGGAATTGGGTCATGACAGCTTGGTATCAAAGCTCTAGGTTCACATAGATCTCACAAGTCATGAGCGGGCCTAATAGAGTCTTGTGGATCAGTGCAAAGACGTCCGTACTTATCTTTGAGAGGCGATAGGGTGATAGGAAACTTCTCTTTATTCATCTCCTATCATGAAGTTGATGTTGTGCTAAGTATCTTTCTCTTATTCTCTCACAGATGGTGAGAACGCGCACCACAGATGTACCCGGTAGTGGAGGAGTTGCTCCCCATATTGTTAGAGGCCGAGGGAGGGCTCCAGCTCTTGCTAGAGGACGAGGGCATCCTAGAGTTTCTCCTGTTGTGCCACCAGTGGATCCAGTGGAAGATCATGTTATTGAGGAGCAGGGCGAGGTACCTGCAGCTGAGTCGGCCGCGGCGATTTCATGTCCGCACCGGGATTCCAGGAGGTCATGGGTCGTATGCTGCGGTTCATAGACTCTATGACGCACGCTGGTTTATTTCCAGCGGACCCAGCCATATCTCAGGCGGGAGGGGGAGCACAGACCCATAACACTCAGGCTCCAGGCCATGCTGCTGCCGTATATCAGACCCCGAGTGCACTACCTATGAGGGGGGCTCAACCAGTTGCAGCGGCTATACCAGATCCCAGACTAGCCACGACCGACGAGCCGCAAAGGGTATTGGATAAATGGACCAGGCTACATCATCTTGCCTTTGGCGGTGAGTGACATGAGGACCCCCAGGACTTTATTGATCATTGTAGGGACAGACTGCACAACATGAGAGTATTGGAGTCCCACGGGGTGAACTTTACCACATTTCAGTTGGAGGGCAGGGCCCATAGATAGTGGAAGTTTTATCTTCTCAGCAGACCAATAGGTTCTCCTCCCTTGACTTGGGACCAGTTCACACGTCTCTTTATGGAGAGATATATCCCACCCTCTCAGAGGGAAGGGTTACGGGGTTAGTTTGAGCGGCTCCAGTATGGTCAGATGTCTGTGACCGATTATGAGGCGAGATTCTTTGAGTAGTCTCACCATGCACTTATGATACTCCTCACTGATACAGAGAGAGTACGGAGGTTTATTGCGGGATTGCACTATGGTATCCAAGTCACTATGACCCGAGAGATCGAGATGGGGACTCNCAGGACTTTATTGATCATTGTAGGGACAGACTGCACAACATGAGAGTATTGGAGTCCCACGGGGTGAACTTTACCACATTTCAGTTGGAGGGCAGGGCCCATAGATGATGGAAGTCCTATCTTCTCAGCAGACCAATAGGTTCTCCTCCCTTGACTTGGGACCAGTTCACACGTCTCTTTATGGTGAGATATATCCCACCCTCTCAGAGGGAAGGGTTACGGGGTTAGTTTGAGCGGCTCCAGTATGGTCAGATGTCTGTGACCGATTATGAGGCGAGATTCTTTGAGTAGTCTCACCATGCACTTATGATACTCCTCACCGATACAGAGAGAGTACGGAGGTTTATTGCGGGATTGCACTATGGTATCCAAGTCACTATGACCCGAGAGATTGAGATGCGGACTCCTTACGAACATGTTGTTGAGATAGCCTGAAGGAACGAGGGTATTCGTCAGCAGGGCCGAGAGCAGGTGCCGAGGGACAAGCGGCCTTGATATTCTGGAGGGTTCAGTGGTGCTCTGTCTGGGGCAGAGGTCAGTTTGTGAGATGCTAGTCTAGCACGCCCGTGTATTCAGCACCACCGCCTTCTCGGGGTGCTCCAGTGCGGCCCTATTTCAGTGCCATTCCTGAGAGCTCCTACTGTCCACCAGCTATTCATGGTTCTTTCAGTGGGTGTTCAGGTCCCTAGGGTCAGACTCAAGGTCAGTCATCTTTCACACCGAGACGTTGCTATGAGTGCGGGGAGCTTGGTCATATGAGTAGATTCTTCCCCAGGCTTCGGGGAAAGGCAGTACAACAGGGCCATCAGCTTATGATCATCGCACCAGCTGCTGCACCAGCCGGCCGGCCGGCCAAAGGAGGAGGGCGGGTAGGTAGGGGTGGCCCTAGAGGTGAAGGCCAGTCAGGTGGCACTCCAACCAGGTTCTATGCCTTTCAGCGAGACCAAATGTAGTAGCCTCAGACATCGTGATCACGGGTATTATTTCTGTCTGCGGTAGGGATGCTTCAGTCGCATTTGATCCAATGTCTACGTATTTATATGTTTCATCTCTGTTTGCTCATTTTCTTTGTGTTTCTCGTGAGTCCTTGGGTGCTTCTGTATATGTATCCATGCCAGTGGGCGATTCTGTTGTTGTGGATCGGATTTACCGGTCCTATATTGTGATTTCTGTGGTTATGAGACCAGAGCGGATCTTCTGTTGCTCGACATGACCGACTTTAAGGTCATCGTGGGCATGGACCGGTTGCCTCTGTACCATGTCGTTCTTGATTTCCATGCCAAGACTATTACCTTAGCGATGCCAGAGTTGCCTAGATTGGAGTGGAGGGGTTCATCTATCAGTACATCCAGTCAGGTTATTTCTTTATTGAAGGCTCGACATATGGTCGAGAAGGGTTGTTTGGATTATCTGGCTTACATTCGGGATACTGCTGCAGAGACTCCCACGATTGATTTAGTGCCTGTGGTGTGGGAGTTCTCCGATGTGTTTTCTTATGATCTACCAGGCATGCCACCAAATCGTGATATCGATTTATGTATTGATTGGAGCCAGGTACCCGGCCTATCTCTATTCCACCATACCACTTGGCTCCGAAAGAGTTGAAGGAGTTGAAAGAACAGTTTGAGGAGTTGCTAGCGAAGAGGTTCGTCAGGCCGAGTGTGTCACCTTGGGGTGTACCAGTGTTGTTTATGAAAAAGAAGGATGGGACTATGCGGATGTGCATTGATTACCGCCAATTGAACAAAGCTACCATTAAGAACAATTACTCGTTGCCGTGTATTGATGATTTGTTTGACCAGTTGCAGGGTGCCAGAGTGTTCTCTAAGAGCGACTTGAGTTCTGGGTATCATCAGCTGAAGATTCGTGCTTCGGATGTTCCGAAGATGGCTTTTCGGACTAGATATGGCCACTATGAGTTTCTAATAATGTCCTTCGGTTTGACCAATGCTCCAGCGGCGTTTATGGATTTAATGAACCGGGTACCATATCTTGACTCATTTGTCATCGTCTTTATTGATGACATATTGATCTACTGGCGTGTATGAAGGAGCACGAGTAGCATTTGAGAGTTGTGCTCCAGACCTTGCGAGAACAGAAGCTATATGTTAAGTTCTCCAAGTGCGAGGTTTGGTTAGATTCTGTGGTATTCTTGGGGCATGTTGTATCAGGCGAGGGTATTAAGGTAGATACCAGAAAGATCGAGGCAGTTCAGAGTTGGCCTCGTCCTACCACAGCAACCGAGATCAGGAGCTTCTTGGGGTTAGCAGGTTATTATTATCGGTTCGTGGAGGGCTTCTCCTCTATTGCAGCACCTTTGACTTAGATTAACCCAGAAAGGGTGCTCCATTTTGATGGTCCGATGATTGCGAGCCGAGCTTTCAGAAGCTCAAACCGCATTGACTACAGCACCGGTATTAGTGCTGCCTTCCAGTTCAGGGATGTATACTGTGTATTGCGATGCTTCATGCGTTGTCCTGGGTTGTGTATTGTGCAGAAGGGGCAAGTTATTGCGTATGCTTCACGTCAGCTGAAGCCCTGCGAGAAGAATTACCACATACATAATTTGGAGTTGGCCGCGATAGTTCATGCTCTTAAGATCTTGAGGCATTATCTTTATGGGGTGTCATGTGAGGGTTACACCGATCATCGCAGCTTACATCATTTATTCAAGCAGAGGGATCTCAATTTGAGGTAGTGTAGGTGGCTTAAGTTACTGAAGGACTATGAAATTACCATCCTTATCATCCGGGCAAGGCGAATGTGGTTGCGGATACCTTGAGCAGAAAAGCCGAGAGTATGGGCAGTTTAGCATTTATTTCAGCCGAGAAGAGGCCATTGGCTTTGGACATTCAGTCCTTGGCTAACAGACTTGTGAGGTTGGATATTTCAGAGCCCAGTCAATTTCTTGCATACGTCGTGGCTCAGTCTTCATTATTGGAGCGGATCAAGGCTCGTCAGTATGATGATCCGCACTTGCTGGTTCTTAGGGAAACGGTACTACAGGGTGGTGCCAAGGAGGTTACTATCGGTAAGGTTGGTGTTCTGTGACTCCGGGGTCACCTATGTGTTCCTAATGTTGATGGATTGAGGGAGAAAGTTCTAGAAGAGGCACACAGTTCTTGGTATTCTATTCATCCAGGTGCTACGAAGATGTATCGCGACCTAAGGCAGCATTATTGGTGGTGGCGGATGAAGACGGACATAGTTGAGTATGTTGTGAGATGCCTAAATTTCCAACAGGTTAAGTATGAGCACTAGAGGCCAAGTGGCCTACTTCAGCAGATGGTTATACCGGAGTAGAAATGAGAGTGCATCACTATGGATTTCGTAGTTGGGTTGCCGTGGACGTTGAGGGAGTTTAATGCCATTTGGGTCATTGTCGATAGGGTAACTAAGTCGGCACACTTTATTCCAGTGATGACTACGTACTCGTCAGAGAGGTTGGCCCAGATTTACATTCAGGAGATTTTCTAGTTGCATGGTGTGTTTGTTTCCATCATTTCAGATAGAGGCCCTCAATTCACTTCGCATTTCTGGAGAGCAGTACAGAGTGAGTTGGGTACCCGAGTAGATCTCAGCACAGCCTTTCATCCACAGACTGACGGGCAGTCAGAGCGAACAGTTCAGATCCTGCAGGATATGCTCAGAGCATGTGTGATTGACTTCGGAGTGTGGTGGGATCAATTCTTGCCTTTGGCCAAGTTTGCTTATAACAATAGTTATTAGCCCAGCATAGAGATGGCTCCATTTGAGGATTTATATGGTCGGCGATGTCGTTCGCCCATCGGATGGTTTGAGCTCGGCGAGGCTAGGTTATATTGCACTAATTTAGTGAAGGATGCCTTGCAGAAGGTAAAGTTCATTCAAGAGCGACTTCGCACAGCATAGTCCAGATAGAAGAGTTAAGCGAATCAGAAGGTGTGTGATTTATCATTTATGGTGGGCGATACGGTTCTCTTGAAAGTCTCGCCGATGAAGGGGATCATGAGGTACGAGAAGAAGGGAAAGTTGAGCCCAAGGTTTATTGGCCCAGTTGAGGTGTTGAGGTGATTTGGGGAGGTTGCTTATGAGCTTGCATTTCCTCCCAGTCTATCGGGAGTTCATCCGATTTTCCACGTGTCTATGCTCTGGAAATATCATGCCGGCAGGTCGCATGTGTTAGACTATAGCACGGTTCAGCTAGATGAGAGCTTGGGTTATGAGGATGAGTCAGTTGCCATTATTGACAAGCAGGTTCGCCAGTTGAGGTCTAAGAATATTTCTGCGGTAAAGGTCCATTGGAGGGGTCAACCAGTCGAGGAGGGGACTTGGGAGACCGAGTAGGACATGCGGAGTAGCTACCCACACCTATTCAGCACTCCAGGTATGATTCTAGACCCGTTCGAGGATGAACGTTTGTTTAAGAGGTAGAGAATGTAACGACCCGACTGGTCATTTTGCTATCTAGGTCCCCTAATTCAGACTCCCCATATGTGCATGTACTGTTTTATGACTTGCGGGGATGGTTGACATGGTTTTGGAAGGGTTCGGGTTGAAATCGGAATACTTGGTTCCTTAATAGTGGCCTAAGATGGCCAAGTATGACTCGAGTCAACATTTTTAGTAAACGACCTCGGAACCGGGATTTGACGGTTCCAATAGATTCGTATGATGATTTTGGACTTGGGCGTGTGTTCGAAACGGGTTTCAGATAATCCGGGAGCGTTTCGGCGCATAATGTTGAAAGTCGGTGCATTGAAGGTTTTCAAGTTCTTTAAATTTGGTTTGGAGTAGACTTTGGTGTTATCGAGGTCCATTTGAGATTTCGAGCCTAAGAATAGTTTTGTATGGTGATTTATGACTTGTACGCAAAATTTGGTGTCATTCTGAGTAATCTAAGTATGATTCGGCGCGTTCGGAGTAAGTTGAAAAACTTGAAGTTCATAATTTGATTCAATTGGTTTTGGGGTACGATTCTTAGTTTGGACGTTATTTTACGTATTCCTAGGGTTCGAGCAGGTCCGTATTATGTTTATGGACTTGTTGGTGCAGTTGGACAGGATCTCGGTGGCTCGGGTGTGTTTCGGACCGCCCGGAGCTAAGTCCAAAATTGATGCACTTGCTGGTTATGGTTTCCTTCTTCGCGAACGCGGAGATTGCCTCGCGTTCGCGATGAAGGAATGGGACTGGGGGAGGTTTTTTTCTATGTGTTCACGAAGAGGAGCTCGCGATCGCGAAGCTTTGGGACATTGTTCTTCGCATTTGCATACCTCTGCCCGCGTTCGTGTAGAAGAAATTGGGGCTGGGGGGTCGCTAGCCAATTGCCCTTCGAGTTCACGAAGGTAGGGCCGCGTTCGTGAAGCTTTGGTCAGGCAAGCCTTCGCGATTGTGGTGCCTTCTTCTCGTTCGCGATGTATATTTTCTGGGGCCTGGGCAGTGTACCTTCGCGATCATGTGGCCTCTTCCACGATCGCGAAGAAGGATCGTTGGGCAGAGACTTCATTAAAAACGGGACTTTGGCCTCTTTTGTTCATTTCTCTCATCTTCTGACCGATTTTGGAGCTTTTTAGAGAGGAATATCCACCTAGGATCTTGAGGTAAGTGTATTCTACACAATGTGAGTTTAATACATAGATTATTGGTAGATCTTAACTTGGAAATTGTAAAAAGAAATTAGTATTTTGTGAAAAACCTAGGTTTTGATTAAAAAAATGGGATTAGACCACGAAAATGATTATGGAATTGAATAGAAATTATATATTTGTGTTCGTAAAGTTATGGGTAACTTTTATTTATAAACGTTTTCGGAATCCGGGCACGTGGGACCAGGGGTGCATTTTAGGAATCTTCCATTTTGAGTTGTGTAGCTACTCTAATAGTTAAAGTATAAACTTTTGAGCATATATTGATTGATTTATACGATATTTGGCTAGTTTCGGATTGTGTGGCACCGATTTGAGGCATTAGTGTGAATTGTGGACCGGGAAGAGAACTTGAAAATGAGGTAAGTCTCTTGCCTAACCTTCTAAGAGGGAATTTTCCCCGTAGATGCTATAAATGATTGCTTGCTAATAATTGTGGGTGTTACGTGCGCACGATGTGACGAGAGTCTGCATGTAGCTAAAAAGCATGCTTATGTCCGGGTAGTTTTAAGACTCTATCATGTATTACTTGTATTATTTGTACTCAACTTGTTAGTTTAATTACTTAAATTATATTTTATATTATATAAAGGATTTGTAAAGAATGAGCTTCATTACTTTGAGTTTTTGGCGGGTTACTTAACCGTTAGTGGAAATTATGCCTCATTGTGTAGTATTCTTGTAGTAGCCATTAATCGGAGTTCGTAGAGTATTCTCTCTTCCTGTGGATCGGGTCGAACGCCTCGACAGTATAATGTATGCATCTATGGTTTGCGCCGGTCGACCCTCACCGATGTACATATTATTCTGGATCGGACCGTACGACCTCGGCATAAATCGTGCTTGATATTGCTCGGAGTCCGATCACACTTGATATTTCTTCCATGACTTGAGAATTTATAATTACTTGATGGATCTTATTTATTGAAATTAGTATGTCATAGTTGGAGATTCTAATTGATATTTAGTTAAAGAACCACTTATTTATTGTTCATTAATTCGTTACTACTAATGTATTCCATGCCTATTTATAATTTTTGCACTATATTTATTGACCCTTAGTAAGTGTCGATGTCGACCCCTCGTCACTACTTCTTCGATATTAGACTAGATACTTCATGGGTACATGTTGTTTATGTACTCGCGCTACACTTCTGCACTAATCGTGCAGGATCTGAGGCAGGTGCATGTGGCAGCCATTCAGGCGCATACCCCCGCTACCCGGAGACTTAGTGGTGAGCTGCTCTATATGCCCGTTCTGCAGCGCCCAGAGTCTCTTCTTGTTGTATTTATTTTTCTGTCGATGTTACTCCAGAAAATATTATAGAGGATTTTGTATATTCTACTAGTTTGCTCGTGCACTTGTGACATCGGGTTTTGGAAGATTCTAGTAGGTATTTTTATGGTTTGATTATTAAATTTACTACTTCGCCCTTTCATTTATTTCATATTTTACATTACTACAATCACCTATTAATCGTTCTCTTATTGAATAAAATCAATGACTTTAAACATATTAAAATGAACATTACATGGATAGTTCACCATTTGCTTACCTAGCGGCGATGTTGGGTGCCATCACTGCCTATATTGGGAATTGGGTCATGACAGCTTGGTATCAAAGCTCTAGGTTCACATAGATCTCACAAGTCATGAGCGGGCCTAATAGAGTTTTGTGGATCAGTGCAAAGACGTCCGTACTTATCTTTGAGAGGCGATAGGGTGATAGGAAACTTCTCTTTATTCATCTCCTATCATGAAGTTGATGTTGTGCTAAGTATCTTTCTCTTATTCTCTCACAGATGGTGAGAACGCGCACCACAGATGTACCCGGTAGTGGAGGAGTTGCTCCCCATATTGTTAGAGGCCGAGGGAGGGCTCCAGCTCTTGCTAGAGGACGAGGGCATCCTAGAGTTTCTCCTGTTGTGCCACCAGTGGATCCAGTGGAAGATCATGTTATTGAGGAGCAGGGCGAGGTACCTGCANGTTAGACTAGATATTTCATGGGTACATGTTGTTTATGTACTCGCGCTACACTTCTGCACTAATCGTGCAGCATCTGAGGCAGGTGCATCTGGCGGCCATTCAGGCGCGTACCCCCGCTACCCGGAGACTTAGTGGTGAGCTGCTCTTTATACCTGTTCTGCAGCGCCCCGAGTCTCTTCTTGTTGTATTTATTTTTTTGTCTATCTTACTCCAGACAGTAGTATAGAGGGTTTTGTATAGTCTACTAGTTTGCTCGTGCACTTGTGATACCAGATTTAGGAAGATTATAGTAGATATTTTTATTATTTGATTATTAAATTTATTACTTTGCCCTTTCTTTTATTTCATGCTTTACATTACTACAATCACCGACTAATCGTTCTCTTATTGATAAAACCAATAACTTTAAGAATATTAAAATAAACAATTACATGAATAGTTCACCGTTGGCTTGCCTAGCGGCGACGTTGAGGGCCATCATGGCCTATAGTGAGAATTGGGTCGTGACAACTGGATCTGGATCTGACGAAGATACTGGAATCCATGGGTTCTTCTCCTTATTTATATCTCACATCTGAGTGTATTCGTTTGGCCAAAAACACATTCTTCCACCACTTCTTTTTATGCCGGATAAAGGAGCCGCCTCTTTCCCCTCCACTACCTTTCACGCTAGAAAATTATTGTATAAATGCAGTATATTTTGTATTTCGTCAGAGATCTAAAATGTAGTTTGTATTTTCGCCGGAGATACTCGGTATTTGATTGTATTTTCTATTTTTAAATATAGTGTATTTTGTATTCTCGTCGGAGATTTGACCGGATTTGATTGTATTCTTCATTTTTAGTGTAAATACATTGTATTTTTAAAAGGATTTGAATGTATTCTTCATTTTTAGTATAAATACAGTGGTATTTTATATTTTGCCGGAGATCCGACCGGGTATGATTGTATTCTTTCTTTTTAAATACAGTGCATTTTGTATTTTTCCCGGAGATTTGACTGTATTCTTTATTTCGTCATTTTTTTAGTGTAAATATATACTATATTAAAATCACAAAGTCCATTAGTAAAATGTCGTTCGCCTTTTTTACCCTTTAAAAATAGAGTTCATACTAGATAAAATAGTCATTTAATTATTTTCTAATATTTAGGACCTATAAATTCCTTGAAATTTCGTTATTAAATCTTTCTTTATTTATACTAGGTACCTAAAATTTAGGACTTTATCGATTAAAATATTACCTTAAATAAATGCTTAAAATGTGAATTATTTGGAACATCAATATAAAATTTATAGAGTTCGTTTGATTTGAACATGGCCTTTGGAAAGTGAAATCCTAATGGTAATCAAATTGTATTTATGGTGAACAAAATAATTTTTTAATATCAGTGAGTAATTGTTTAAGAACAATTTTACTTCATTTAATATTTGCAACAAATTAAATTGTGAAATCCTAATGGTAATCAAATTGTATTTATGCTGAACAAAATAATTTTTTAATATTAATGAGTACTTTTTTAAGAACTATTTTACTTCATTTAATATTTGCAAATAATTAAATTAATTTATTTTAATTATGTGATAAACAATGTGAGATTAAAATTAAAAACTACTAAATATAAAGGAAACTAATGTTCCACTTTTCTATTAATTTTGTCTTCTTCAATCAATCTAGAATATTATAAAAGCTCGAAACTTCAAAGTAAAATTGATTGACTTTTTTATCATTTATAAATAAATTTTACATTATACAAAATTATCATTTAATTAATATTTTCTAATATTAGTGAAATTGAAATTAACTAAAGATTATTATTTCACCCAGAACAATAATAATCCAGGCGATATTAGAAGTGTTCCACTTCAAGGTACCAAGAGACGAAAACTTAAAGTAAATTGTATAGAAATCATACGCAGAATCTCAGGGTTATTTTCAGATTGCTAAATATTTAAGGTTGGTAATGTTAAAATGTTAGCTATTTCAAGCTATTCTTTTTAAAGAAAATATTAATAAGACATCTTTCAAAAGTGTTGCCATTGAATTTTGTAGTTTCTCAAAGTGTCGATATATGGCTGCTAATATTACCCATCAATATTGAGCTAAAGAAAGTAACAACGTTTATTAGCATATAGAATCTCTTTCTCATGATAATGACCGAATTTACATAGAAAGAATGGCGTGAGAACTTAAATCTATCCCTAACGATGTAACGACCCGACAGGTCGTTTTGAGTTATAGCACGTCGTTCGACGGTTTGAGGCCATGAGCAGCTTCACTTCAGGTATTATGACTTGTGCGTGTGGTCGAAATTGAATTTCGGGGAGTTCGGAGTTGATTTGGAGAGAAAATTCTAAATTCAGAAGCTTTAAGTTGGAGGAATTGACTAAGGGTTGATTTTTAGTAAATGACCTCGGAATCAGGATTTGAAGGTTCCAACAGGTTTGTATGATGATTTAGGACTTGGACGTATGTCCGGATCGGGTTTTGGTTGATCCGGGAGTATTTCGGCGCCTATTATGGAAGTTGGCATTTTGAAAGAATTTCATAAATTTGGGTTGAAGTGCATTTCAATGTTATTGACGTCCATTTGAAATTTCGAGCCTCGGAATAGTTCCGTATAGTTATTCTGGTATTGGAGCGCGTTCGGATGTGGATTTGGAGGTCCGTAGGCCATTTTGAGGTCATTTGGCGAAAGTTGGAATTTGAAGGTTTTTGAGAAGTTTGACCAGGAGTGGACTTTTTGGTATCGGGGTCGGATTCTGATTCCGGAAGTTGGAGTAGGTCTGTAATGTCAAATGTGACTTGTGTGCAAAATTTTGAGGTCAATCGGAAGTGATTTGATAGGTTTCGTCATCGAAGGTAGAAGTTTGAAGTTCTAAAGTTCATTAAGCTTGAATTGGGGTGTGATTTATTATTTTAGCATTATTTGATGTGATCTGAAGGCTAGACTCAGTTCGTAATGTGTTTTGGGACGTGTTGGTATATTTGGTTGAGGTCCCGAGGGCTTCAGATGGATTCCGGATGGTTAACGGATCGAGTTTGGACTTGGAAGAAATGTTGAGGCAGCTGATATCTGGTGCAATCGCACCTGCGTGAAAAGGGTCGCAGGTGCGAGCCTGCAGGTACAGCGATGTGGTCGCAGAAGCGACATTTGGACGGAGCTGGGAAGGCCGCAGATGCAAGGATGTTTCCGCATCTGCGAGCCCGCATATGCGAGGAAAGCTCCGCAGAAGCGGAATGCGAGCTGGCAACTGGAGTCACAGAAGCGGAAAGTCTCTGCATGTGCGAAACCGCAGGGGCGCGTTTGGCATCGCAAGTGCGGAGCTGTGCTGGGAAGAGGATATGCGCAGGTGCGAGGTTTTGGCCGCACCTGCATGGCCGCGGATGCGGCTGATGTACCGCAGGTGCAGAATGTCAGTTGGGCAGATTGATTTAAGAACGGTACTTGGCTCATTTTTCTCCCATTTTTCACTTGGTTGGGGTGATTTTGGAGAGTTTCAAGGGGAGATTTTCATCATCTATGACAAGGTAAGTGATTCCCACCTATTTCAAGTTAAATACTTGGTTTATATATGGATTTAAACATGAAAATTTGTAAAAATGTGGGATTTTGAAGCAAAACCTAGAAATTTGGTATTTTTAGATTTTGACCACGAAATTGGATATGGAATTAGGAATAAATTATATATTTGGGTTCGTAGTGCTATGGGTAGTGTTTGTCTTTGAAAATTTTCGAAATCCGGGCATGTGGGTCCGAGGGTTAGTTTTATCGACTTTTCGAGCGGAGTCTGAAATTATTGTAAATTGATTTATAATGAGTACTAGAGTATATATTTATGGATTCGCACCTTTATTGACTAGTTTTGGAGCGATGGGCATCGGTTTGAGTTGTTGGAAGGGCTTGGGAGTCGGTTATAGAATTTCAGAGTGAGGTAAGTCTCCTTTCTAACCTTGTAAGAGGGAATTAACACCATAAGTGAATCAAATCATTATGTGCTTTTATTTGTGGGGCCTACGTACGCACGAGGTGACGAGAGTCCGTGCGTAGCTACTATTATGCTTATTTCCGGGTAGTCTAGGACCCATATCATGTTGTACTTGCGATATTGCGCCCTACTTGTTAATTCAATTGTTTAAAACATTTAGAAACTCGATAACGGAATTGTAGAAAGGTTACACTTCATTTACTTGACCGTTAAATGGGAATTTGTAATTCTTGGAATATTTGCCCCTTAATAAATCTTGAATTGGTTGTTTAATGTATTTTTCTCTTTTGTGGAGCGGGCCGAACGCCTCGGTAGCAGATAGATCCATCTATGGTTCGCGCCGTTCGACCCTCGGCAGTGCACAGTTTAGACATTTATGTTGGATCGGATCGTACGACCTCGGCATGATTTGCGCATGATTGAATTGTTGCTTTGGAATTTATGATAATTGATGTTGCTTTCATTGGCCCGAGATACAAAAAAATGTTAAACGATGAAAAATAAATTTGGAAATTTTTCATTAACAAAAGAATTGTTTACTTATTTCATGAATATTGAGCTTACAGACGTTCTACGTAATCCATGCTTAATTATATCATTGATATTTTATTTATAGCCCATAGTAAGTGTCAAAGTCGACCTCTCGTCACTACTTCTTCGAGGTTAGGCGGGATACTTACTGGGTACGCGTTGATTTACGTACTCATGCTACACTTGCGGTATATTTTTGTGCAGGTATATATATGTCTAGTGGCCTTGTAGGCGCAAAGACACGGTTATTGCGGGGACTTAGGAGAGCTGCACTCTATACCACGATCCGCAGCCAACAGAGTCTCCTTCAGAGTATTTATATTATTTCTATCCAATTTGTATTCTGGACATATGTTGTATTTTATTTTACTTCCTAATTGATGCGCATACACTTGTGACACCAGATTTTGGGGTGAGTATGGGTTGTCCTGTATTGTAATTGTTAAAAATATTATTATTTATTCTGTAAATTCCATCTTTTACTATATAATTGAAGAAAATATAATTTCAGAAATATTAAAATGAGAACCAAATTAAGTAGTTATTTTTGGCTTGCCTGACAGCGGTGTCCGGCGCCATCACGACCCTTAATGGATTTTGGGTCGTGACAAACGAAAGTTCAAATACTAAGGTATTTTGTAGAGTAGAGATCTTCTTCTATTGAGTTAGATAAATGTGATTAACATTAATCATTGTTTTTCAAGAATTTAGATTTTTTATAATTTTTATTTAATAATTCAAACATTTTTGTCAATAATATCTATATAACTTTTATAAAATTTATATTCATTGTTATGAGATACACGCGCAACGCGCGTACATTAAGACTAGTACATTCAAATACAGTCAAATACGTTCAACCTTGCGACATCAAATAAGGTAGGATACAACTGAACTGTATATTCAAATACACTCAAATACACGCGAATAAATAAAAACAAAATACAGTTGAACAGTGTATTCAAATACACTCAAATACAATGAATTATCCAAAACTTACTACGAAATATAAATACATAAAATGTAGCTATGGATTGTTAAAAGCTCCTTAAAAGGTAGTCATTTCTGAAAGTTTCCTGTATATATATATATATATATATATATAAGCATGAATACAATATCAGTTTACAGAAATAACCTTATAATATTTAGCATAATAACTCATAATAAAAGGACATAACCGGAATTCTAGTTATTAGCCTTATAATCCTATCAGTTTCAGGATATAATACTACACATTAGGAATCTTACATGATTACCTTAGGAATCCTATTAGTATAATTACTTTCGGGCGGTCTAATCTATTAAAAGCATGAATAAAATGTTGGATTACAAAAATAACCTTTTAATATTAAGCATAATAACTCACAATAAAAGGACATAATCGGAATTGTAAACATTAGCATTGTAATCCTATTAGTTTTATGACATAATACTACATGTTAGCATGTAAACTTAATACCTTTAGGAACATGTTAGATTTTCTATTAGTATAATTATTTTCGGGCATAGATATATAATACTACATGTTAGCATGTAAACTTAATACCTTTAGGAACATGTTAGATTTTCTATTAGTATAATTACTTTCGGGATATGGACATATTTTTATCCATGTAATCCTATTACTTTTAGGATATAATTCTTTAAAAATTCCTATTACTAATTTAATTTGAAAACGTATTATAGTGTCCAAATCCATTTAGAAAAAGGAGAGTCTATATTATCTATAATCTATATCTATAATATTATAAAAGCATGAATAAAATGTTGGATTACAAAAATAACCTTTTAATATTAAGCATAATAACTCACAATAAAAGGACATAATCGAAATTCTAGACATTTGCATTATAATCCTATTAGTTTTATGACATAATACTACATGTTAGGAATCCTACATGATTACCTTTAGGAATTCTATTAGTATAATTATTTCTAGGCATAAATATATAATACTACATGTTAGCATGTAAACCTAATACCTTTAGGAACATGTTATATTTTCTATTAGTATAATTACTTATGGGATATGGACATACTTTTAGCCATGTAATCCTATTACGTTTAGGATATACTTCTTAAAAAAATTCTATTACTAATTTAATTTGAAAACATATTATATTGTCCAAATCCATTTAGAAAAAGGAGAGTCTATATTCTCATAAAAGCACGAATATAGTATTGATAGACCAAAATAACCCTAAAATATTAAACAAAAGAACTCATAGGGAAATAACAAAGTTGTAATAACTTTGTTTTTGGACTACAATAATTTCTATATTAATTTGTTTTAAATTTAAGATTTTAAAATTAATACAATCTTGTCTATTGAATTCTTATTAAAAATATGTAGGAAGGTTTAATAAAATCAATTTCATAAGAATCCTCAATATTTGGTAATATATTACCATTCAATGCCAAAAAATTAAAAGTAATGCTAAACGGATTGCATAAAGCGTTGAAATTGAAAAAATATCCCCACGATAATATATTATTATATTATTTTTGAACTGCTTTCCTACTCAAATAATATTTTTTTATTATTAATTTTTTGTTTAATATAGAAAAATATATCAAATTATTAAAGAACAACTAAGAAACTTTTTAAGAATATAAATGTGTGAGAAAAGAAAGAAAACGTTCGGTAAAAATCAATGCCACTAATGATTTTGCAAACATAAAGATCTAAAAGTGGAATGTCAAATTGATCTTTTTATTCTTTAAAAATAAAATTTATGGTGGATAAAAAATTATAATTACGATTAAATATTCAGACATGAGATGAACTAATATTAAGAATCTAAATAAACAGAAAATAAATTATATTTTATGGTAAAACCAAATAATCGAATCTTTCAATTGATTATTTAGCAAGAGAATCCAATTAAATTCTTTTTTTAAATTCATCATCTGAGTAAAATTATTTTTCAAGTTTAAAAAATATCTTATGGTACATAAATTTATTCCATAAAAAGAGTGTTTGAGATTAAAAAAAATATATCACAAAGTGAAAAAGATTAGTATCTATCTATATTATTATAAAAGCACGAATAATTTATGCGAAATGTAGAACGACTAAAATATCCCTCAAATATCGATAGACGTTTATACCCTTAAATATTTGTATAATTTAAGGATATAATCGTAAATCACCTAAGGCTGAAACTCTTTTTCGATTTAAATTAAACTACATATACGCCAAGCCTACAAAGTTAATTTTGGGTCAAATACTTTTGGTACATCTTGAACGTAGCCTACCAAGCCTACAAAATTGATTGTCTAATACTGAAGGAATTTTATACTAAATAAAATTATTATGTTGGATATAAAACAATTTTATATCATTGCCTAATATTTAGAGCCCGGAATCTTCTAAGTTTTGCCATATATTTTACCCTTAATAAACTTTGTCCTTTCCTTATTATATTGGAACATATATATTCTCTCGGACCAGAAAAAAACATGTATTCTCATCTTTCTATGTCACGACCCGAAATTTTTCACCGACGGGACCGTGATGGCGCATAACATTTCACTTGTTAGGCAAGCCAACGTTAGAGAATCACTAAACCAATTCCTTATTCTCATTCAGTAATTAATAATAATTAACTAAGATGAAATATAATAAGTGCGGAATATCATAAAACTGTATTAATTACTACCACCCGGATCTGGAGTCACAATTCACGAGCATTCTAGAATGTTCTACAAGTAATAATCTGAAAGAAATACAACTGTCTGAATGAAAGAAACAGTAGGACAGAGAAGATAGACGGGGACTTCAAGGTTTGTGAATGCCGACAGATCTACCTTGAGTCTCCGGATAGCGGACCAATAGCAAAAATCTCGATCAACCCTAGCCGGTACAAAAATCTGCACAAACAGTGTAGAGTGCAGTATCAGTACAACCGACCCCATGCACTGGTAAGTGTCGAGCCTAACCTCGACGAAGTAGTGACGAAGCTAAGGCAAGGCACCTACAAATCCACATGTACAATTAAAATGTGTATACACAAATAACATAAATGAAGAACTAAATAAGAAATGTCAGGAGGGGAACATACTGAGGGGAATACAAGATAAAGAACTACAATAGAATGATCACCGGATCAATCAATATGCCATGAATCGACAGGAATAGTGAATGCAATAAGAAAAAATGCATGGCATCACCTTTCGTATTTTTACTCTCAATCTCATCATAAAATCAATAGAAATAGCATAGCATCACCCTTCGTGCATTAACTCTCGTATCATGGCACGGCATCACCCTTCGTGCTTTTACACTCACAATATGGCACGGCATCACCCTTCGTTCTTTTACACCCACAATATGGCACGGCATCACCATTCGTGCATTAACACTCACAATATGGCACGGTATCACCCTTCGTGCATTAACTCTCATATCATGGCACGGCATCACCCTTCGTGCATACACTTTCCCTTACCATAATGCAATGCATAAATAACAACAGAGAGATAGAATAACAAGTACAAACCTTACTTCAATATTTGGTTCCACAATATAAATCTCAACTTTTAAATAAATACTCGATTACCAACAGAAAATCCGTAAACATGATAATGACGATCAATTTAACAACACTAGTATAAACATGTAGCAATTAGGCATAGGAAGAGACAATATAAGAAAACGGAAAAAACATGAAAAAACAGGTAAATTGGCGGCGCATAAGTACTCGTCACCTTACATATACGCCGCTTACATGAATTTCACTTAACAAATAATCTAAGGTTCTTAATTCCCTCAAGTCAAAGTTAGACACAACACTTACCTTGCTCTGAAGGCCACTTAATTCTCAATCACAACTTTTACTTTGAAATTCACCTCCAGACCACTCATATCTATTCAAAAATGACTTAATAATATCAAATATTACTAAAGAAATCAATTATATTGCATAGATTAAATTTCCCGATTTTTCCTCCAAAAAGTCAAAAAATCGACCCCGAGCCCGCTTGATCAAAACCCGAGGTTCGGACAAAAATTTATTTACCCATTCACCCCCGAGCCCGAATATATAGTTGGTTTTGCAATCCGACCTCAAATTGAGGTCTAAATCCTCAAATTTCCGAAATTTCTAGTTTCTACCCTAACCCCTAATTCTACCATAAAAACTCTAGATTTTAGGTTGATAATTCAAGAAATGTAATGGGTAATTGAAAGAAAATGATTTAGAATCACTTACCAATACTTTGGGGAAGAAAATGACTCTTGCAAATCACCTCTACCTGTTTGGTTCTTGAAATATGTTGAAGAAATGGCTTAAACCAGTGTTTGATTCTGTTTTATGCACTGGGCGACAGTGCGCATCGTGTTTGCGAGGCCACTGTCGCGTTCGCGAAGGGTGCTGGCTACCAAGCCTTCGCGTTCGCGATGGTTACTCCCCCCTGGCCTTCGCGTTCGCGATGAAGGAACGACCAACCCTCCCCCAGGTGTGCCTAACACTACGCGTTTGCGAAGGGTAACGCCCCCATCGCTTCGTGTTCGCGACAAAGCCTTCGCGTTTGCGAAGAAGAAAACTTCAGCTGCCCAGTTACTCTTCGCGTTTGCGAGAGTACCTTCGCGAACGCGAAGAAGGACCTGCCAGAACACCTGCTGCAGCAAAATACCAGATTTTTCAAAGTCCAAAACATCATGTGGCCTATCCGAAACTCACTCGAGCCCTCGGGGCTCCAAACCAAACATGCACACAAGTCTACAAAATCATACGGACTTGCTCACGCAATCAAATCGCCAAAATAACACCTAGAACTATGAATTTAGCACCAAATCGAATAAAATTCTCAAGAACACTTTAAAATTCATATCTTCACAACTGGACATCCGAATCACGTCAAATCAACTCCGTTTCTCACCAAATTTCACGAACAAGTCTTAAATATCATAATGAACCTGTACCGGGCTCCGGAACCAAAATACGGACCTGGTACTCACAATGCCAAACATCAATCAATTTTTAGAAATAATTAATTTTCACACTTTAAATTTTCATCAAAAATTCATAACTTGAGCTAGGGGGATTCGATTCTGAGCATACGCCCAGGTCCTATAATTAAATACGGACCCACCGAGACCGTCAAAATATGGATCCGGACCCGTTTACCAAAAGAGTTGACCGAAGTCATTTAAAATCAACTTTTAAGGCATAAATTCTTATTTTTATCAATTTTCAACATAAACGCTTTCCGGAAACATTCCCGGACTGTGCATGTAAATCGAAGAGGGTAAACAAAATGAGATTTTTAAGGCTTAAGAGCGCAGATTCGAGTTTTCATAAGATGACCTTTTGAGTCATCACATTCTCCACCTCTAAAACAACTGTTCGTCCTTGAACGGACATAGAAAAGTACTTGGGCTGGTGAAAATGTGGGTATATCTACTCCGCATATCGGACTCAAACTCCCAAGTAGCTGCATCAATAGGCTGACCTCTCCACTGCATTCGAACTGAAGGGTAACTCTTTGATCTCAACTGGCGAACTTGCCGGGCTAGAATTGCCACCGGCTCCTCCTCGTAAGTCAAATCCTTGTCCAACTGGACAGAGCTGAAATCTAACATATGGGACGGATCGTCGTGATACTTTCGAAGCATGGACACGTGGAATATCGGATGAACAACTACTAAACTAGGTGGCAACGCAAGCCTGTAAGCCACCTCTCCCACTCTCTCCAGAATCTCAAAAGGTCCGATATACCTAGGGCTCAACTTGCCCTTCTTTTCGAACCTCATTACACCCTTCATGGGTAATACCCGAAGTAACACTCTCTCTCCGACCATAAATGCAATATCACAAACTCTACGGTCAGCATAACTCTTCTGCATGGACTGAGCTGTGCGAAGTCGATCCTGAATAATCTTGACCTTATCCAAGGCATCCTGTACTAAGTCTGTGCCCAACAACCGAGCCTCTCTCGGCTCGAACCACCCAACTGGCGACCGGCACCGCCTACCATATAATGCATCATAGGGAGCCATCTGAATGCTCGACTGGTAGCTGTTATTGTAGGCGAATTCTGCAAGGGGCAAGAACTGATCCCACAATCCTCCAAAGTCTATAACACATGCGCGGAGCATATCCTCCAAGATCTGGATAGTGCGCTCGGACTGCCCGTCCATCTGAGGATGGAATGTTGTGCTCAACTCAACCCGCATACCCAACTCACAATGTACTGCCCTCCAAAAGTGCGAGGTGAACTGTGTACCTTGGTCAGATATAATAGACACGGGCACACCATGAATACGGACGATCTCCCGGATGTAAATCTCTACCAACCACTCTGAGGAATAGGTAACTACCACAGGAATGAAATACACTGACTTAGTCTGCCTGTCCACAATGACCCAAACTGCATCGAACTTCCTCTGAGTCTGTGGAAGTCCAACAACAAAATCCATAGTGATACGCTCCCACTTCCACTCAGGAATCTCCATCTTCTGAAGCAAACCACCAGGTCTCTGATGCTCGTACTTTACTTGCTGACAATTTAGACACCGAGCTACATATGCAACTATGTCTTTCTTCATCCTCGTCCACCAATAATGCTGCCGCAAGTCCCGATATATCTTGGCGGTGCCCGGATGAATAGAATACCGGGAATTGTAGGCCTCCTCAAGAATCAACTCACGAAGTCCACCCACATTAGGCACACAAATACGACCCTGTATCCTCAAAACTCCATCATCTACAACAGTAACCTGCTTGGCACCACCTTGCTGCACTGTGTCTCTAAGGACAAGTAAATTAGGATCGCCATCCTGCCGATCTCTGAGGTGCTCAAACAAAGAAGACCGAGCAACTGTACAAGCTAGAACACGGCTGGGCTCAGAAATATC
>AWOL01S0022666.1:7962-26338 GCA_000715115.1 Nicotiana otophora
TTTATGATTTTATCACTGAATTGCATCGCATTGGCATGCACACATGACATACAAGCATAGAGATGTTGTTTTTCTCATGCTGTACAACATCACATCATTCATGATTTCTCACATATTTTTGACAGATGGACATAGTGATGCATTTGTTTTACACGGGTTATCCGGAAGGAAAATAAAACATATTAATTATTATTGAGAAGATTTTTGGAGAAATTTATTATTTTCAAACTATTCATATTATTGGCAACTTCGGCAAACGATTTGGGTTTTCACTGATGTATTTGAAAGAAAGAACTACTATATTATTTTTTGAAATCATTATTTGGCTGAGTATTTTATCCTTGAGTTACTTCTGGTATTATTTGCTTTATGTCGTTATTAATTATTGTGGATTTGTAGTTTTGGACCCGACCTTGGTAGAAGCTCGTTACTACTTTCAACCTAAGGTTAGGTTTGTTACTTACTCAGTATATGGGGTCGGTTGTACTGATACTATACTTCTACACATTGCGTGCAGATGTTGACTGGTGTTGTTGCTGTGCTTTTTGGTTGCGGAATTTGAAGATGTACCTGCGTTTTTGTTGTAGCTGCCCCTTGTTCATGGTAGCCTTAGATTTATAAAAGCTCTGTTTATGTACTATTCAAACAGACTATGTATTTATTTCATTTCCGCTTTGTATTCTCTATTCTTAGAAGCTCGTGATTTGTACTACCAGTTCTTGGGGATTGTACAAGATTAAGACCTTTATTCACTTAAATTGCTTTAATAATTATTATTGAAATTGGATAGTTGGTAATTGACTTATCTAACGGGTTGTGTTAAGTGCCATCATGACTAGTTGAATTTTGGGTCGTGACAAAAAGTAAGGGTGGCAAGTGGACCGGGTCAGGGCGCGGGCTAAGTGGACTGGGACCGTTAGGACCGCTAGAGGTGGGCTCGTGCCGGTCTCGTGGATCGGTTCTTAGCTAGGAACCATTAGGACTGGGCCCGTGTGGCCCGTCAAGAGACCGGTGACTGGACCGGGATCTTGGCGGGCCCAATGGCTATATTTTTAGCTGTTTGGCTTTTGAAAAAAGGAGCAGTTGGAGGTTTAAAAAATAGCCATTTAACCCTCCCAACTTATTTTTAACCCCAAACTTTTTATTATTATACTTTTTCCCTATTTTTAACTATAAATACCCCCTTATTCTTTTATTTTCTTACAAAATCAATATCAATCTATCACAATCTCTCTCTAATTTTCTTCTATACTTGCTACTATTGCTTACTTTATTCCAAAAATAGTCAAAAAATATTGAGCTTGTTACAATTTGTGAAAAAATTGTGAAGTTGGTGAATTGAAGTCTTCAACGATAATCAATTTTCAACAAGTTGTTCGTCAGTTCGGTAAACGCGTTCCAACTCTTAAGTCTTAATATTATAGTTTTATTTATTTGCTCTTATTTGATTAATTAAGATGTCTTCCTTAAGAAATATTTTTGGTAAAAATAAGAATAAGAGAAAATCCAAGACTGGCGAATTTAGTGGTACTGTTGTTCCTCCTCCCCTGCCCCCGACTCCACGAACCAAACCCCATACCCGTCCTACACCTGCTATTCTTGATACCGATAATAGTTTATTACAATTTATCGAGATTAAATTTTTTCATAATATTGCACCCGGTGAACATTTAAACCATGAATTAATGAATGTTCTCTATTCTAATAATTATAATACTATTGATGAAAATGATGATGAGGAAATTAATCTTGATGAAACGCAAACCGGACGATGATACACCCACTAGTCCTGCTCCTGATGTTGATCCAACTAGTAATAATCCTGCTAATCCAAATGATGACCCATCTGATACTCCCGTTACTGCACCTACTTTTTCTAGAGAACTTACCAAACGGCAGGAAACATCACCTGTTTGGCCATTTTTTACTCAACTAGTTCAAAAAATAAGGCTAAATGTAAAATTTGTGGTATGGAGTTGGCTTTTAAATATTTTGGATCGCGGGATGGGACGAGATCTTTGGCTAGACACATAAAAAAACACCCTAAAGATAACGTCAGATATCAACGTTTGAAAGCTTTGGCCGAGGGAAAATGTCTCTTAACTGGCTTTTTCATTCAAACCGTAGAAGTAGACTTAGAGAAATATTTTAAAAGATGCGATGAATGTGGCTAAAAGTGAAAAAATCTAATTTAAAACCTATATATATTATGTATGTTATATACAAAAATTATATAAATTTTATACACTTTTTCGGCTACCGAATATAAATAGTCTCTAGCACAGACTAAAAGTGAAAAAAACCCAATTTAAAACCTATAATAAGCTTCAAATCCTCTAAATACAAGCACAAATATAAATATTTTTCTCTTTTAACAAATTTAAAGGACTAACACGTCTCAAAGGTATAATTAAGGGAGCATTTTAAACTTATCCTCAAGCGTAAGGGGACCATTTTTATCATTTTCTTTGTTAATTGAAAAATCAACTTGAGCAAACATACCGTAGAAACAAACCTAGCAAAGGCTACCAACGGACAGCAGAGTTTGCGGCAGTGACAGAAAGACTCCAATGGGTAGCGGCAAGGAGAAGAAGCAGAAGAAACCATTGCGCTTAGGACCCAATAAAGTCAAGAGAAAGAAGCAAAATTTGAAGAAAACGAAAATCAATAGCAAATCTAATGAAAATTCAAAAACCAAAACCAAAAGCAAAATAAATAACAGCGAAAAGAATATGGTCAGTTTCCCAACAGCGGCAGAACAGCTGAAGTATTTCCATGAGCAGTATCAATCTGCTAATAGGGTTCAGCTTTCTTCCCTCGAGCTCGAATCCTTCACAGGTATACACTCTACTATTATATTAGGGTTTGCTGAAGCTGCTAATTGATTTATTATGGATAACTCACTAAATTTATGCAGTTATAGAAGGAGATTATGTATATGTTACACACAGTTATAAAATTGTTTTTTGTTGTGAGCTCCACCCCCCAAACCCACCCACCCCCATATTTTTTAATTTCGAACTAATTGTACACTATACTAATTTTCAGTTTTAAATGGAATTTCTACTTGAAATTTGGTTCCTATGCACAATTATGAAGGAAACAAGTTTCGAGAAGTTGATAGTCTGTTCTCTTTTTCTTCCTTGATAAGTAGAGGCGGAGCCAGAATTTGAAGTTTATGAGTTTTGAACTTGCCGCCCAACAAATAGCTCATCTAAGTTACTGGGTTTTGCAATTAAATATTTGGACGTATTTAATAAATTTTCTAATATAAATTTTGAATGAACCCGCAAATGAATAGTCTAGCTCTGCCCTTGCTGATAAGTAAATTAATTTTAGGTGTTACTATTCGTATTCTCAGCTAGAAAAAAGGTTTTTAGCAGTTTTTAGAACAGAGAAACTTTAATAAACAGTGATAATCAAGAAAAGAAGAAGGGAGAGATTTTTACTGACTGGACAGAGAAGTAAAATTTTGGAGGACACGTTCTTGATGCATTTTATTTCATATGTTAATTCTTTTCATACACATGGATAGCTTTTTAACTACGGTATGGATATTAATGATACAGAGACATGCATGCTTGAGCTCAATCCTGATCAAGCTCAAAGTAGTAGTCCATTGGCTGATCATATGAAGGTTGCTTTTGGACCATCGTGGAAAGAAAGTCTGTGTGAAAAGGAGCTTGATGGGAAAATTGATCCAGGGCATCCTTCACTTCTGGTCATTAGCTTATCTGCCTTGCGTTCGTTGGACCTTCTCAGGTTGGCGGCTTTTGTTAGCGTGTGAACTTATTCTTTCTTTGAGTAGTTCTGCACGTATAATTTTATCCTGTTCCAAAAATTTGTTATTTAGATATAAATGCAGTAATGCAGCTAAACTATCAGTAGTTCATCTCTTTGTATGACCTATAAATAAGTTTTGCTTTGGCAGAGAATTGCGGCCTTTGACAAGTGAATGCCGTGCTGCAAAGCTTTTCTCTAAGCATATGAAGGTTGAGGAGCAGGTATTCCATATGCTACTTGCAAGATTGAGCAACTTTAAATATAATTTTGGATCATTGACAAAAAAGATCTCTGCTAACTCGTCACATGTTCAATAACATTCGTCGCGTTAACACATCATAAACAATATTTAATATATGTCTCTCTAGTAACGGACTCTTTCTTCTTTCCTTGTTAAACTCTCTTTTTTTTTTAAAAAAGAAAAAACTTTTGACGTGGAATGCTAGGGATGATTTTCTTTTATTCATCACAGGCTTCGTCTCTCAAGAATCGTGTTAATATTGCAAGTGGGACACCAAGCAGGTATGCATAGAATTTCCTTGCAAGTTGGACTCATTTCGTCTTATGAATAATGATGTTGAAGTATTTTTCCATTGGTATTTGTTTATGTTTGTTTTTGCAACTACAATCAATGAGAACATCATGCAATTGCCATTTACATACAAACTCAGTTGATGGATAGTGACTTTCTCCATAAACTTTAGAGAATAGATTACCTAAAGGCGATGAAGCTTCATGGTCAATGGAATGATGAATTCATGCACAATGATGCTTCAAAATCTCTTTTATTCCCTTGCAAGTATGCATGTTTAGTGGGACTTGCTTGGTAGCCACAGGACATGCATTTTAAAAATGATTCATATGGATGTATGAACATACAAAAATAGATAAGATTAAAAATTATCATATCAAAGTGAGGGAGCAAACAACACGCACAGAAGATAAAATATGATGCCACTTGAAGTGACTTGGCCATGTCCTAGGTGGATCTCCAAATGCACCAATTTGTAGGTGTGATACTATTGTGGTAGAAAGTGCTTAAAAGGAATGTGGTAAACTAAGTATACATGGAGGAAAGCTGTCTCTAGGACCTGCAACCTCTCGGAATTGTGTTTACTTAGCTAAGAATGCTATAGGCTGATAATAAATGCTATAGCAACAATACCAACTTGTTGGATTAAAGTTTATGCTATTTACGTTAAGAATGATGAGATTGAGATACCCTCCAGCTTTTAAAACTGATTTGCTGTAAATGAAAAATTATTTAGCATTGAAACGAAATGACCCCTGCGAAAATCGGAAAATGTAGATGAACTCAATTAGTTTGAATTGAAGCATAATTGATTGGTCGATTGATATCTGTACAAACTGTATTAAAATGGTGAAATTATGGTTGAAAGGAGATCAAGTTTCTGCAAAAGAAACCAGAATCTGATTGCATTTTTCTTTTCGTTTACGATTAAAGATTTGGTTTTCTGATTCTTTGAAACTGGTGACAGGATTAAGAAGTTGATAGACATGGAGGCGCTTGGCCTTTCTCGATTAACTGTGATTGTGCTGGACATGAAAGGTGATGCCAAGGGCTATTCACTGTTGACACTGCCTCAAGTCAGGTTAGATTCTACCGTCAAACCTCTATAAAACAGTCCCGTTTGTTCTGATATTTTTTGGATGCTATAGTGAAGTGTTGTTACAGAGGACATATTATATCATAAATAAAGCATCGGTTTCGAGAAAAACTTGGCTTTTATAGTGAATGGCTGTTATAGAGAGGTCTGACTGTGAATGACTGTTATTTACGCGTGAATGTTACACTTTTTGTCCCGATCTAAAGTTACTAATACTTAAACGTATATATGGTGTCTCAAGTGTTGGAACTACCTGGCTGTTTTTCTTTATCCCTGTCTTGCTTTTTTGCCCATTGTTTGCCTCGGATGTGTTTTCATATGCACCTTATAGTCCTGAAGATATCATAAATGGAAAAACAGCATTCTATCTCCCTTAACCTTTTTACCTTCGATTTCTAGTGACTAATATTTTGAGATCTCATGGTATACATTCCATTTGGCAGAGATGAGTTCTGGGACTTGTATAGGAACTACTTTCACCAACGAGTACTGGAAGGTGCCCTGCGGATATGTCTTTATGGTGAAATACCAGCTAATATTAAGAGAAAGAAGAGCATCGAGGATGAGTAGTCTTTTCAGGACTGATACGAGCATTCTATACTATCGTCATCCAGCCTGTTTTGACATTTTTGTATCACAAATTTGTAGTAGAGAATACACATAAGCAGCATCTATTTAAGAATATATGTAGGCTATGTTGTTTAGCTAGGTAAGTCAATCAGGCAAAATGGATTCTTGAATTCATGTAGGTGTCTTTTCGAGAGATAATACGATGGGAAGTTCATTTTTTTGCGAGATCGTTCTGTATAAGGATTCAAGTATATACACTTGAGTGAGTTGAAAAGCATCTCTAAATTTGCTCATGTTTCAATTTTCTACTGTGCACCCTACCTCTTCTTTTCCCCCCTGTTAGAAAGAAGGAATTTTTACGTACCTATACACTGTTGGAAACTTTATTATCCTCCCTATTCAAGTTTTAATTTAATTATATCCTATATACAAATTTACCAATTATATACGCTTTAGGAGTTAAATGAGTATCCCTTTATGTTAGGAATCTATTATTTCCCATCCTTATTCTCTCTCCCTTTATGTGTACGTAGACCTTACCCCTACCCTGAGGTAGAGAGGCTGTTTCCAAAATGACCCTCGGCATCCTTCCCTCCAAGAACTCCCCACCTTGCTCTTGGGGTGACTCGAACTCACAACCTCTTGGTTGGAAGTGGAGAGTGCTTACCATCAGAGCAACCCACTAGTGGGATTATATTGGGTTGTTGTTGTTGTTATTCTCTCTCCCTCCTGTGCTCTCTCTTCGTCTCTCTCTCTCTCTCTCTTTCCTGCGCGCCCTCTCTATCTCTCAATACTAATTCCAGTAATGTAGAGCAAAGGAAAAAAGAGTAGTAATTCCACCATTGACAACCATTAAAAAGTTTTGAAGCTTTGAATTCGAATTTGGATTTTCAAAAAATATTATTTGTTTGAATTGGGTGTTGTTGCAAACAATTGAGAATTCTCTCTACGTCTATCTCAATCTCTAATTCCAGTAATGTAAAGCAAAGGAAAAGAGAGCATCAATTTTACCATTGACAACCATTAAAAAGCCTTGAAGCTTTGAATTCGAATTTGGGTTTTCAAAAATTATTATTTGTTTGGATTGGGTATTGTTGCAAACAATTGGGAATATGGTTTGGAATTTATATCTCAATTTTGAAGGTGTTTTGGTGAAGATTAGACTTGATTTTGGCTGAATTTCAGATTGAAACAACAACAAGAAGAAGAAACTGTAGTAAAATTGTATTATGTTGTTTATATATATATATTTTTATTTAACTATTGTATGAAAGTTGAACAATATTGTATAAAAATTGTATTTAAGTTGTATGATATTGTAGTTGTATATAACTGAGTAGAAATAATGTATGAAAATTGTAGATAAGTTGTATAATATATAATTAGTTATATGAAATTTATTTTTACTATGTATAAATCAGATACAAAATATACAAAAGATATTGTATAAAATTTATATTTAAGTTGTATGATATTGTAGTTGTATTTAACTGTGTAGAAATAATGTATGAAAATTGTAGATAAGTTGTATAATAAATAATTAGTTATATGAAATTTATTTTTACTATGTATAAATCAGATACAAAATATACAAAAGATATTGTATAAAATTTATATTTAAGTTGTATGATATTGTAGTTGTATTTAACTGTGTAGAAATAATGTATGAAAATTGTAGATAAGTTGTATAATAAATAATTAGTTATATGAAATTTATTTTTACTATGTATAAATCAGATACAAAATATACAAAAGATATTGTATAAAATTTATATTTAAGTTGTATGATATTGTAGTTGTATTTAACTGTGTAGAAATAATGTATGAAAATTGTAGATAAGTTGTATAATAAATAATTAGTTATATGAAATTTATTTTTACTATGTATAAATCAGATACAAAATATACAAAAGATATTGTATAAAATTTATATTTAAGTTGTATGATATTGTAGTTGTATTTAACTGTGTAGAAATAATGTATGAAAATTGTAGATAAGTTTTATAAATTAGATACAAAATATTGTAGGCATATGTTTGCTCAAACTGTTTGGGTTTTAATCTGTTTTTCATTTTCTTTTCACTTTTCTTAATGTGGAATGCTCTATTAGTAAGGTTACAATAAAACTTAAATCTTCTTGAAGAAGGTGAAGATTTTAGAGAAGATTCTTATGCTCTAAAAGGTGGTTTAATACTATGTCCTGAAAACCAGATCTAAACCCATTCTCTTCTTTTTTCCTTTTCTTGCATTTTTTAAAGCTTTATTTGTTTCAGAAAACCATTGTATCTTTAGTATAAGTGGTAGATTTTACTTGTTATTCTTGCTTTGACTTCTAATCCTTCTCCGTTATACCATTACAGAAAGAGTGATATATGAGTGTTGGAGTACTCTACCAAGGTATTCATTGATGTTATAACATAAATTTTGCCTAAGTTTTAAAAATTAAAAAAAAGAAGAAGGAAGAAAGGAATATAGGTAGCGTCCGTGTTCACACCTTGTCAACTCTGTCTTTTATTCTTATACTATAATTTTCCCATTTCATATGCTCGAAGAAGTGAAAATAAGTTCGACAAGAGAAGATTCTTATGCTCGAAGGAGGTGAAGACTGCAGAGAAGAGACTGTTGATGATTGCAGAAAAATAAGGAAAGAGAAGAGGAGAAAAAAAACGAAAAGGGTGTAACTATACACCCCTTGATTAAAGGCACTAATAATAGATTTGGGAGCCTTTTAAGGTGGAATGTATATACTTTGTAAACAAAACTTGTGTAGGTCAGGTAAATAACAAAACATGAATATTTATCGTAATAAGGTTTTAAATAGTGTATAAGAATGAAAAAATTCCTAGAAAAAAAGGTTAAGAAAATATGAAAATCTAAAGAACATAAAGGAACATGATTAGAATGGAGAATCATCCTAAAATAGTAAGCAACTGCATTAAATATAGTCCAGAGCAAATGGTACAAAATAACCCGACATAATTTAAATAGAAGAAAATGACTCTACAAAGATTTCTCGTGTTTTCACATAAAGATCTCCTGTTAAAGCCTTAAAAGGTTCCAAATTCTTTGTTAAGATGACAGATTTCTTGTACAAAGGAGTGTAGATATGAAGTCGTCCATTGCTTTAACAGAAGAACCCTTAAACTTCTCCTCTTCTTTAACAGCTTCTCTAATAGAAATCCCAATCTCATTAGCCTTTTCCTTCATTTCTTTCCCTTTTCCACTTGTACTCAAAACAATGTCAATCACTTTCTTCACATCCTCTTTTTCAATAACACTTTGAACCCCATTAGTTAACTCAATGCAAACTCCCATTTCTTCCATTAACATCTTTGAATTAAATGCTTGTTCACCAGCCAAAGGCCAACTAATTATAGGCACCCCTTGACATAAACTTTCCAATACTGAATTCCATCCACAATGAGTCAAAAATGCACCCGTCGAACCGTGACACAAAATTTGCAATTGGGGTGCCCAAGATTTCACTATTAAACCTTTATTACTCTTTTCCACTCTTTCTTGAAAACCTTGAGGCAACCATTCTGATTTAAACTCACCTTTTAAGTCAAATCCAATAGGAGGTCTAACAACCCAAATAAATGGTTTTTCACTATCTTCTAATCCCAAAGCCAATGCCATCATTTGTGAAGTACTAATTGTGTTTTGTGAACCAAAAGATATGTAAAGAACAGAACTTTGAGGATGTTTATCTAACCATTCTATGCATTTTTCAGGTGACAAACCATGATCTTTTCCAATTCTTGATTCCAAGATTTGACCGTTTTCTCCTTTCTTTAGCATACATTGTGGAAGCAAAGGTCCAATACACCAAACAGGAAGTTTTGTCAAATTCTTGATTGCTTTTATCCCTATAACTTCAAATTCCTCAACACTATTACATAACCATCCTAAAGAATCCAAAGAAGGTGATAACATAGATTTCAACACCTTAGACCAAGAATCATTACCATTGGCTAATTTCATAAAAGGATGAAGTTGAGAGACAGAAAAAGTGCAAGAATCATTAAATCCTGGCATTTTAAAAATACCATCAATTGCTAATAAATGAGGGAGATTTAGCCATAATGATACATAAGCTGCTGTCCCATAAGCACCAGCTGTAGTAAAACTCACATTAAAAATACCACAAGATTTTGCAACTTCACTAGCAAATCCCATAAATGTATCAGAAATTATACAAAGTGGAGGCTTACCATCTTTTTTAACAATCTCTAAAATCAACTTTGTAAGTGGATCTTTCAAAGACAATGTAGAATTGAAAATTGTCACCATATCTTTTAAAGGCAAGGCTTCTGTGTTTTCTGTATTTGGTGGTAAACCATGGTCAGAACTATTATAAGGAAGTGAAACCAAAGAAATATTATTGGGATTTTGTACTTGGTTACTTGAATCTTTGGCTATGTTGGAACTAAGATATTTAATATTAAGAGGGGTACTAACTATAGTGATTTTGTAGCTAGTTCTTTCTTGGATTTTATTGGCTAAGGCTAAGAATGGAATCATATGACCAAGTGCTAGAAATGGAAGCATTACTATATGTTCTTGAGTGTCACTCATTTTCCCACAAATTATTGGAAATTTTGAGCTGCTAAAGAATTTAGAGAGAAAAATGGTGGAATTAGTTTAGGACAAGACAAGCTAGAAAGGTAGGGATAGGGTGAGAAGAAGGGAGAAGAGAAATTGGATTGTATTTATTGTCATCATTCCAACGCTTGTATATATTGAAAAATTTGGGAGAAAAAGCCAACCTACTCTCTGGTTTCATTAATAATGGTCACCATTTAAATTTTTCAACTGATGAAAAAAAATCGGAAAAGGGACAAAATCGCCCTCGTGCTATACGAAATTGGACAATTTGTTTTACCTTCCGTTAAAAGTTGATCCCAAATTTGCTTCTGTCATAACCAAAATGATTCAAATTTGCCCTTTCTGACTAACAAACCTAATTTTTTTAATTTTTAATTTTTCATTAATATTTTTTTGCCCAAAATAATATGACGTGTTAGTAATCAAATCAAAGTGGACTAGATTTATCCTTAAAATATTTGTATGGTTCAATTTTGCCCATATACTACGTGTACGATTTAATTTCAGTGATAGAATTATTTAATAATTATGTTGGTGAAAGATAACAAGTACTTCTTGAATTTAGTCAAAATTATCTTCCCAAATCTAATGTCACATTCCAATATCGTGTAAATATTTAAAAAAGAAGTAAAAAACTTCTAACGTATATAAAAAATATATCAAACGCATTAAAGGTACCTACTTAATATCTTCTAACATTCATATATTTCTAAAAGCATGTCATTAAGAAAAATTGATACTGTTATTTCAATATTTTTGATACAGATATGTGTTTTGTAAGGTTGTAGTGCAATAGCAATTGGCAAATATTTGCTATGATAGGGGCATATGTAGAATTTAATAGTTCCTTGTTCGAATTCACATACGTGATGACCAAAAAAAAAATCACATACGTGAGAAATTGAGTTCACTTGTACCATGTTGAACTTAGCCCAAACATTATACCAAAAAAGGACCTTGTATAGTCACTCTCAAAATAATAGCCGAAATAGTGTATATTTTATATATATATATATATATATATATATATATATATTCTGTATGTTATATACGAAAATTATACAAATTTTATACACTTTTTCGACTACTTAATATAAATAATTTCTGACGCGGGCTAAAAGTGATAATACTCCAAAATTATTTGGTTTAGGTAGGTCATGACTTTTGGAAGTCCCTTCTTTAAAGGCGACCCTTTATCCCCAAACCTGCAACCTTGCCACTTTCTACTATTCAAGATTACTAGCCCATATCCATGAGTACACAATCATTATAAATCAAATAAAAATTATGATTAAACAATATGCTTGAGTAATAAAATAAAAAATTTAAAAAATATAAGTTACTAAAAATAATAAATGTTAATTGTATTTAGCTAGCTAATAATAAAAGGTGAAATCCCCTTCTACATAAGTTTTCAATGCCTTATTATGATTTCTGACATTGCCTCCGATTATCGAAGTTACTCATACTTTTTCTTTTGGGATAATCTGTTCAACTACCATAAAATTAGATTTTTGACATACAATTATTAACTGTTCTTTTTATAAATACTTTAAGAATTTGATGTTGAGTTTAAAAGTATAATGATGGTAAAGAGACCTTGTATCTAATTAGTAATAGTATTTATTACAATATGTAGGGTAAAGGGAGAATTTCTTCTTTTCCTTGTACTTAGATTTTTTAGCTCTATTTGCTCCGGTATGGACTCTGTTTATCGGGTGCCATTGAAATGAAAATTCAACAATTCTTCAAATCGGAACAACACTAAGATCCTAACATCACAAACACACAAAATTAGCTAACTTTCACACACAATATATATATACACACACACAAAAAAAAAAAAAAAATTTAGGTTATCAACTCTCCACATAATATTAATTAGTATGTATTAGTTTTGTTTTATAAACCATGACTTATGGAATAGTTATCTTAAATTAGACAGTATTACGAACATAAAATGTTGGAATTAAAAAATCGTATGTCTATGGGGTAAACTTTACCATACGTAGTTGTGCGCTAAGCCTTCCTCCACACTTTCTGAATTCCCTCCAATGTATTGTAATACATATTGTCATTATTAAATATGTCTAGAACTAATACCAATTTCTCTGTTGAGAACACTGTATCTGTATTATCAAATGTAAAAAATCTGAAATAGTTATACGCACACAATATGCATACATATTTCTATTTCTATTATCTATTATATAGAAGAGAGAAAGAGGAGACCGACCAAGAGCATAATGGTCATTTCAAATATATTAGTGCATTGTTTGCTTGTATACTAGGCTCAAAAGTTTGGTTGTGGGTTCTTAATAACAGGAAAAACCAAAACTAACGTGGCCATAAGCTATTAAATTCTTCAGGTGGACCTCACTTTCCATTCAACCTTCACTATCTTCGCTAAATGCACTTGATTGTTATTATTATTTTTTCAATTAGTACATTCAACCTTCACTATCTTCACTAAATACATTACTTGATTGTTATTATTATTTTGTCACGACCCAAAATCCCATCACAAGAGTCGTGATGACACCTAGTCTCTAAGACTAGGTAAGCCGATTTCCATTGCATTTTTTTGAGGCCATTTTTTTTGAATTAAATAAATAATCAAAACTAACAGCGGAAATAATTACAATATACAACCTCCCAAGACTAGTAGTACTGAGTCACGAACTCTAATTGAAGACATAGAATGATCACGAGGACCGAATATACAATACTGTTTGATTTCAAATTAACAGTACAATGAAATGAAAAGACTCCAAGGGACTGCGACAACCAAGCAGCTTTACCTTGAATCCTTACGATCCCGCTTTAACTCTGCTCAAGTCCGTTATCTTCAATACATGGCTCTGCACAAAAATGTGTAGAAGTGTAGAGTGAGCACACCACAGCGGTGCCCAGTAAGTATCAAGACTAACCTCAATGGAGTAGAGACGAGGTACAGTCAAGACACTCACTAGTCTAATAACCTGTGCAATATAATATACAAAATAATAGGAAACAAATAATCATAAAGGCACGATAAAACAACCAGTGATATGTACAACAGACAACAAGAATACCATTAATATCACTCAACAATTAATAAACACAATTACACCCAATTAAATCAAGCCCTTTAAATAAATGTATTTCACATAGTTCTTCCAGATAACTCTCTTTCAAATATAATTTTCTCAAATAATTATTTTTCAAATATAATTCTTTCAATAAATCTTTTCAAATACAATTTCCTCAAATAAATATCTTTCAAATTACAATTCTTTTATATAATACTTTCTAAGTAAAAATCCTTCCAAATAAATATTTCGAATATGATTCTTTCAATTAAAAAGTCACCATGTGACACCTCATTTCAAAATCATCAAAATACGGGTCTCAACCCATTTTTATATTTTTCATAAATACGGGTCTCAGCCCATTTTCATATTTCAACGACACCTCGTGCCCATAATTAAATCATCATATCTGCCCGGCACCTCGTGTCCTCATTTCATATCATAACTGCACGGACAATTCACGTGCCAAATATCATTATCATTTCATCACAGCACCTCGTGCCGATATTTTATATCACAACTGCACGGACAATTTACGTGCCAATATCCCCATTTCATATCACAATTCACGGCACCTCGTGCCCACATTTCATTTTATAAACCGCCTGGCAATAGCCACAGGCTCCCAGTTTCAATATAAATCAGATTATTATCAATTTATTAACAACAAGATAAGTTACACAAGGTATAAAAATAAACATAAGAAAATCACAACATCACATGAAAATTGTCAACACCACAACCTCACATCATCACATATCGTCCCTGACAATAGCCACCCTTATCGCTCCTATTGCCACCCTTATCGCTCCGCCCAAGCAATACCAATAGCTACCCTTATCACTCCTATAGCCACCCTTATCGCTCCGCCCAGACAATATTCCAACAAACACAACAGTAAAATGCCACCCTTATAACCACATAATATCAACAGTGAAATGCCACCCTTATCTTCCCAAAATAACAACTCACACAACACAACAATTTACACGGAAAATTATCACAACAACATAATAAAATCAATTCATATCATAATTTGCCCAATGACCACAACCAAATTCCAAAGATATGACAAAATCAATTAATTTCACAACAAATAGCCCAAGGCTCCACACAATGTATATAACACCCAAAAACAATCAATTGAGATAGAAATTACTCAACATAAAGCAAAGTCTACATTAAATTCAAATTTTCAATAATTATATAAACACATCTTCTTAAACTCATTTAATTAATTATTTGCAGAGAAAAATTCATATTGAAATTAATTTCCAAGAAATATTAAACCAGCAATACTCACGAAAGTTCATAAATATTTCAAGTAACAATCACATCAAATTATCATATAAAAACAAATTCAACAATAAGGATTTAGGCATGGCAAACAGATGATTTAATAATTTTCCACAATTTTCCAATTTACTACACAAAAATGCCTAAGACTTTAATTCAATGAATTCTTTTGCACGTATAATCCCGAGTACGTACTCGTCACCTCGCGTACACAGCTTTTCACATTTCACAAATGGCACATAAGACTCAATGCCTAAGGGGTAATTCCTCCACTCGAGGTTAAGCAAGACACTTACCTTTTTAAAGTTAGGCCAATATTCCAAAATAGCCTTCTTGCTTGAATTGACCTCCGGACAGCTCAAATCTATCCAAATTAATTGTATAACTTCATTAAAATTCATTGGAAACAATTCTGGATAATAATGCGTCGACATAAAATTTTATTCCAAAAAGTCAACAAAAGTCAACACGGGGCCCGCCCCTCGGAACCCGACAAAATTTTCATGAAATCCGAACATCCATTTCGATATGAGTTCAACCATACCAATTTTATCGAATTCCAATAACAACTCGACCTCCAAATCTTAATTTTTCTTTTTCAAATCCCTAAGTTCAAACCCCCGATTTACACCGCAAAAACATATAATCTAATCGGATTATTCAATGATAATTCAATATTATGGAGTAGAAATTATCACAAGGGACTTACCTCAAGTTTTTTCGTGAAAACCTTGCCCATAAATCGCCCAACCCGAGCTTGAAATGCCCAAAAATGGCAAAAGCTCGGAACCCCTCTGTTTTTGTATTTGCCCAGGGGTTTTCGCATCCGCGGTGATTTCTTCGCACCCGCGGCGAATTTTTTGCACTTGCGGCCTTCGCATCCGCAGCCAATTTTCGCACCCGCGGCAAATGTTTCGCACCCGCAGCCTTCGCATCCGCGACCAAGTTTTCGCTTCCGCGGCAAATTGTTCGCACCCGCGGTGCCTGGCCAGCCCATGAATTTTCCACTTCCGCGACTCATTTCCCGCATCCGCGAGCTCGCACATGCGGCCCTTTTTCGCGCAGGTGCGATCACACCAGCAGCCGAGCTGCTTCAGCTCCTCCTCCAAATCCAAATGCGATCCGTTAAGAATCCGAAACTCACCCGAGGCCCTCGGGACCCCATCCGAATAAGTTCTATAACATAACACGGACCTACTCGAGGCCTAAAATCATATCAAACAACATCAAAACGACGAATCGCACCTCAAATCAAAATCTATGAACTTTGAACTTTCAAATTCTATATCTTGTGCCGAAACATATCAAATCAATTCGGAATGACTTTAAATTTTGCACACAAGTCATAAATGACATAACGAAGCTATTTAAATTTTCAGAATAATATTTCGACCCCGATATCAAAAAGTCAACCACCAGGTCAAACTTTCCAAAAATTCAACTTTCGGCATTTCAAGCTTTATTCCACTACAGACCTCAAATAATATTTCCGACACGCTCCTAAGTCCAAAATCACCATACGGAGCTATTTACATCATCAAAATTTTATTCCGGAGTCATTTTCTCAAAAGTCAACTTTTCGGTNTAAATTTTCAGAATAATATTTTGACCTCGATATCAAAAAGTCAACCCCCCGGTCAAACTTCCTAAAAATTTAACTTTCGGCATTTCAAGCTTAATTCTACTACAAACCTCTAAATAATTTTTCCGACACGCTCCTAAGTCCAAAATCACCATACGGAACTATTGACATCATCAAAATTTCATTCCGGAGTCGTTTTCTCAAAAGTCAATTCTCCGGTCAACTCTTTTCATTTAAGCTTCAAATTAAGGATTGTTCGTTTAATTAAATTCCAAATCTTTAGTAAATCAAACTCGACCACACCCACATGTCATAATACATATTGCGAAGCTGCCCGAGACCTTAAGTCATTGAACGGGGCATAAATTCTTAAAATGACAAGTCGGGTCGTTACATTCTCCATATCTTAAACAAACGTTCGTCCTCGAACGTGCTAAGAATCTTTTTGAGGACTTTAAATTACTAAGTATATTCTTGCACACATACTTGTGGGTGATTCTACATTCCCGCAATTAAAGGGTCCGACAACACCATCTCAATTGAGATTATTTCTTTTCTCCATTCTTATAAGCTTTAGAGCAAAAATCCCTAACTCTCCATTCATTTCCAAAATACCCGATTTTCACTTCGACGCACGGTATTAGTCTCAACTGGCTATAGCAACTCATGCCTATGCACACATCAACTTTTCTGGGGTATTTCATTCTTCCTCGCTTCGGATCATTCGCCTCAAACACACAACATAACTTATCTCTTCTTTCGCACATCTCAATCCCCCAAATTTTTCTAACTCCCAAATGTTTTTTTTCCAGAATATTTCGGCAGAGTCTCCCCTGTAATTGGGCCTATCCACCTGCCAGAGTAACACCCAAACAACTCCTAACATCATATCCACAACCCAACAAAATACCACAGGGTATATATCAATAACATTAATCTCGGCATCACAAGCACTGCATTACCATAATGATATCAGGACATGAAGCACATCATATGTATGATCATCACCACATCTCTGGTCTTAAAAGCTGTTCATAATTAATTCCAGCATCATCAATTAATCTCATATTAACCACCACCTCATTTTGAATTTTCATAACACTGACAACGGAATGTGAGGCATGAAGTCCTCATGATTACTTACTCGGATTAATGAGTCACATTTAACGCCACCTGGGCACTCACCTCATAGGCTAAAACTCAATATTTACAGCACGAAAATGGCTGAATATGAACAGAAAATATACAAGCATTATCAAATAAGCCTAACCGGTATGACTCCCTATTAATATTATTGCATAAGTTATATTTCACAAGGGAGAATTTTAAACTCATAAATATTTCACCACAAGGACCTCGTCCTTATATAACTTCCATCGCGGCTTGCAGCCCGGTTTAAATATTTCACATCATGTAAAAATGCGAGGATCTCGTCCTCAAATCCGAATCACAATTATGTTGCACATTGTGCCAACTGAAATTTATAATTTCCTTTATTTATTCCTTTCAATACATTTCATAAACAATTTTCATAACATATAATGAACCCTCATACCAATAAGGCATATAATTCATAAAAATTGGAATCAATTATTCCGAAACACATTAAACCCACTGTAATGAATAATAAAAATTATTTTTGGACTTATAGCCCTCAATGGTGTACAGAAATAAAATAAAAGACACGGACTCACATCTTTAAATCTCCCAACAGGGATAAACATATAAGTGGATCACAAATTTACGAAGCTCACCATAAGTGGAGCATAATAGGAGGACTCGCCTCATTATTCAGAACCAAATCAAATTAAGAAAAATATCCTTTTATAATAAAAATC
>AWOL01S0022666.1:34717-46174 GCA_000715115.1 Nicotiana otophora
GGAGCCGAGGGTCTTTCGGAAACAGCCTCTCTACTCCTTCGGGGTAGGGGTAAGGTCTGCGTACATACTACCCTCCCCAGACCCCATTAATGGGATTCTACTGGGTTGTTGTTGTTGTAAACAGATGATTTAATAATTTTTCCCAATTTCCCAATTTACTACACAAAAATGCCTAAGACTTTAATTCAATGAATGTTTTTGCATGTATAATCCCGAGTACGTACTCGTCACCTCGCGTACACGGTTTTTCACATTTCACAAATAGCACATAAGACTCAATGCCTAAGGGGTAATTCCCCCACTCGAGGTTAAGCAAGACACTTACCTTTTTAAAGTTAGGCCGATATTCTAAAATAGCATTCTTGCTTGAATTGACCTCCGGACAGTTCAAATCTATCCAAATTAATTGTATAACTTCATTAAAATTCATCAAAAACAATTCCGGATAATAATGCGTCGACGTAAAAGTTTATTCCAAAAAGTCAACAAAAGTTAACGCGGGGCCCGCCCCTCGTAACCGACAAAATTTTCATGAAATCCGAACACCCATTCCGATACGAGTTCAACCATACCAATTTTATCGAATTCCAATAACAACTCGACCTCCAAATTTTAATTTTTCGTTTTCAAATCCCTAAGTTCAAACCCCCGATTTACACCTCAAAAACATGTAATCTAATTGGATTATTCGATGATAATTCAATATTATGGAGTAGAAACGATCACAAGGGACTTACCTCAAGTTTTCCCGTGAAAACCTTGCCCACAAATCGCCCAACCCGAGCTTGAAATGCCCAAAAATGGCAAAAGCTGAGAACCCCTCTGTTTTGTATTGCCCTGGGGTTTTCGCATCTGCGGTGATTTCTTCGCACCTGCGGTAAATGTTTCGCACCTGCGGCCTTCGCATCCGCGGCGAATTTTTAGCACTCGCAGCCTTCGCATCCGCGGCCAAAGTTTCGCACCCGCGGCAAATATTTCGCCCCCGGGGTGCCTGGCCAGCCCATGAAATGTCCGCTTCCGCGACTCATTTCTCGCATCTGCGAGCTCGCACCTACGACCTTTTTTTGCGCAGGTGTGATCACACCAGCAGCCGAGCTGCTTTAGCTCCTCCTCAAAATCCAAATTCGATCTATTAAGCATCCGAAACTCACCCGAGGGCCTCGGGACCCCGTTCGAACATACCAACAAGTTCCATAACATAACACGGACCTACTCGAGGCCTCAAATCATATCAAACAACATCAAAACGACGAATCGCACCTCAAATTAAAATCTATGAACTTTGAACTTTCAAATTCTATATCTTGTGCCGAAACATATCAAATCAATCCGGATTGACTTTAAATTTTGCACACAAGTCATAAATGACATAACGAAGCTATTCAAATTCTCAGAATAATATTTTGACCCCGATATCAAAAAATCACCCCCGGTTAAACTTCCCAAAAATGCAACACTCGGCATTTCAAGCTTAATTTCACTACAGACCTCCAAATAATCTTCCCGACACGATCCTAAGTCCAAAATCACCATACGTAGCTATTGACATCATCAAAATTTTATTCCGATGTCGTTTTCTCAAAAGTCAACTCTCCGGTCAACTCTTTCCATTTAAGCTTTAAAATAAGAATTGTTCGTTTAATTAAATTCCAAATCTTTAGTAAATCAAACTCGACCACACCCGCAGGTCATAATACATATTGCAAAGCTGCCCGAGACCTTAAGTCATTGAACGAGGCATAAAGTCTTAAAACGACAAGTCGGGTCATTACATTCTCTACCTCTTAAACAAACGTTCGTCCTCGAATGTGCTAAGAATCTTTCTGAGAACTTTATATTACTGAGTATATTCTTGCACACATACTTGTGGGTGATTCTACATTCCTGCAATTAAACACGGGTCCGACAACACCATCTCAATTGAGATTATTTCTTTTCGCCATTCTTATAAGCTTTAGAGCAAAAATCCCTAACTCTCCATTTATTTCCAAAATACCTGATTTTCACTTCGACGCACGGTATTAGTCTCAACTGGCTATAGAAACTCATGCCTATGCACACATCAACTTTTTTGGGGTATTTCATTCTTCCCCGCTTAGGATCATTCGCCCTCAAACACACAACATAACTTATATCTTCTTTCGCACATCTCAATCCCCCAAATTTTTCTAACTCCCAATTTTTGTTTTCCAGAATATTTCGGCAGAGTCTCCCCTGTAATTGGGCCTATCCACCTGCCAGAGTAACACCCAAACAACTCCTAACATCATATCCACAACCCAACAAAATACCACAGGGTATATATCAATAACATTAATCTCGGCATCACAAGCACTGCATTACCATAATGATATCAGGACATGAAGCACATCATATGTATGATCATCACCACATCTCTGGTCTTAAAAGCTGTTCATAATTAATTCCAGCATCATCAATTAATCTCATATTAACCACCACCTCATTTTGAATTTTCATAACACTGACAACGGAATGTGAGGCATGAAGTCCTCATGATTACTTACTCGGATTAATGAGTCACATTTAACGCCACCTGGGCACTCACCTCATAGGCTAAAACTCAATATTTACAGCACGAAAATGGCTGAATATGAACAGAAAATATACAAGCATTATCAAATAAGCCTAACCGGTATGACTCCCTATTAATATTATTGCATAAGTTATATTTCACAAGGGAGAATTTTAAACTCATAAATATTTCACCACAAGGACCTCGTCCTTATATAACTTCCATCGCGGCTTGCAGCCCGGTTTAAATATTTCACATCATGTAAAAATGCGAGGATCTCGTCCTCAAATCCGAATCACAATTATGTTGCACATTGTGCCAACTGAAATTTATAATTTCCTTTATTTCTTCCTTTCAATACATTTCATAAACAATTTTCATAACATATAATGAACCCTCATACCAATAAGGCGTATAATTCATAAAAATTGGAATCAATTATTCCGAAACACATTAAACCCACTGTAATGAATAATAAAAATTATTTTTGGACTTATAGCCCTCAATGGTGTACAGAAATAAAATAAAAGACACGGACTCACATCTTTAAATCTCCCAAGAGGGATAAACATATAAGTGGGTCGCAAATTTACGAAGCTCACCATAAGTGGAGCATAATAGGAGGACTCGCCTCATTATTCAGAACCAAATCAAATTAAGGAAAATATTCTTTTATAATAAAAATCTGGATCGTACTGCAACGACACCATCTGGTGTATTGGCCTCAATCAAATCATAGTGATTATATCAGTGGGTCGGGTCTCCATCTCTTAGGCGCCCACTACCCGCCTATCCTCCACCTCTAGCTGACTGTGCACGTGGAGTATCAACTGGAATAAAGCTTGTAGCTGGAGTGTTCTGATGAAATCTACCCCTCCCAAGTCTGGGACAATCACTCATGATATGCCTAGTATCACCACACTCATAACAACCCCTCTGAGGTTGCGGCTGCTCGTACTGAGTTTGTGCCGGATAACTGGAATAACCACTGTAAGAATTTCGTGTCGGTGGTGTACTATAAATTGGAGCACACCGAGTAATCTGATGTGCGGACTGAGCTGACCGACTGCTCGAGCCTCCGCTATAACGGGTTCTAGGTAAAGAGTAAAACCTACTGAACCCTCCAGATCTTCGAGACCTTATGGCCTCCTTAGACTCCATTTCCTCACCTAAAACACCCTCAATCTTCCTAGTAATCTCCACTACTAGTTGAAATGGAGTATCAGTTTGCAATTCTCGAGTCATGCATATTTTAATATCATAATCGAGCCCCTCAATTAATCTGCGGACCCACTCTCTGATTGTAGGAACCAAGATCGGTGCATGACGGGCTAACTTACTGAACCTGATAGCATATTCTGACACTGTCATAGTGCCCTGACGCAACCGTTCAAACTCTGTGCGCCACGCATCTCTGAGAGTCTGGGGAATAAACTCTTTCAAGAACATTTTCGAAAATTGAGCCCAAGTTGGTGGTGTTGCATCAGATGGTCTACCTTCTTCATAGATTTGCCACCACCGATACGCTGCGCCTGACAGTTGAAATGTAGTAAAGGCAACTCCACTTACCTCTACAATACCCATGGTACAGAGAATACAGTGACATTTCTAAAAATTCTTGGGCATCCTCTGTAGCTGTGCCACTGAAGGTAGGTGGACTATACCTCTTAAACCTTTCAAGTCTCTTTTGTTCTTCTTCTGATGCCTCGAGCTTGACCTCAGGCCAAACCGGAATAACAGGTTGTACCGGTATTGCACCCGGAACCTGACCAACGTGAACCTGCTACTCTGGAATTATGGTAGGAGTCTGATCTACTCCCCCAATTTGCGAAATATTTGGTGCAACGGAGATCAATCCCGCCTGAGTTAATGTACCAAACATACTCAGGAACTGTGCTAAGGTCTCCTGAAGTCCGGGGGTAACAACAGGTGCTTCTGGTACCTGTCCCCCAACTGGAGCTACTAGTGGGTCCTCAACTGCTATTCTGACAGGTGCTCTAGTCGCAACACGTGCCATTCCTCGACCTCTATCTCGGCCCCGGCCTCTTGCAGCCCTAACAGTATGTGCGAATGCCTGTTCAGCTAACCTGGTAGTACTGTCCTCACCATCTGTGAGAGAATAGAGATACAAAGGCTCAAATTCCAAATTCAACAAATTCCGCATGACATGAATGAAAGAAATGGAAATTTCCTAACAGTTCTGTAGCCTCTCAAAGATAAGTACAGCCGTCTCCGTACCGTTCCGCAAGACTCTACTAGACTTGTTCGTGACTCGTAGAACCTATGAACCTAGACCTCTCATACCAACTTGTCACGACCCAAAATCCCACCACAGGAGTCGTCTCTAAGACTAGGTAAGCCGATTTCCATTGCATTTTTTTGAAGCCATGTTTTTTGAATTAAATAAATAATCAAAACTAACAGCGGAAATAATTACAATATACAACCTCCCAAGACTAGTAGTACTGAGTCACGAACTCTAATTGAAGACATAAAATGATCACGAGGACCGAATATACAATACTGTTTGATTACAAATTAACAGTACAATGAAATGAAAAGACTCCAAGGGACTGCGACAACCAAGCAGCTCTATCTTGAATCCTAATGATCCCGCTTTAACTCTGCTCAAGTCCGTTATTTTCAATACCTGGCTCTGCACAAAAATGTGCAGAAGTGTAGAGTGAGCACATCACAGCGGTGCCCAGTAAGTATCAAGACTAACCTCAATGAAGTAGAGACGAGGTATAGTCAAGACACTCACTAGTCTAATAACTTGTGCAATATAATATACAAAATAATAAGAAACAAATATTAATAAAGGCAGGATAAAACAACCAGTGATATGCACAACAGACAACAAGAATACCATTAATATCACTCAACAATTAATAAACACAATTACACCCAATTAAATCAAGCCCTTCAAATGAATGTCTTTCACATAGTTCTTCCAGATAACTCTCTTTCAAATATATTTTTCTCAAATAATTATTTTTCATATATAATTCTTTCAATAAATCTTTTCAAATACAATTTCCTCAAATAAATATCTTTCAAAATACAATTCTTTTATATAATACTTTCTAAGTAAAAATCCTTCCAAATAAATATTTTGAATATAATTCTTTCAATTAAAAAGTCACCACGTGACACCTCATTTCAAAATCATCAAAATATGGGTCTCAGCCCATTTTCATATTTCAACGGCACCTCGTGCCTATAATTAAATCATCATATCTGCCCGACACCTCGTGTCCTTATTTCATATCACAACTGCACGGATAATTCACGTGCTAAATATCATTATCATTTCACCACAACACCTAGTGCCGACATTTTATATCACAACTGCACGGCCAATTCACGTGCCAATATCCCCCTTTCATATCATAATTCACGGCACCTCGTGCCCACATTTCATTTTATAAACCGCCTGGCAATAGCCACATGCTCCCAGTTTCAAGATAAATCAGATTATTATCAATTTACTAACAACAAGACAAGTTGCACAAGGTATAAAAATAAACACAAGAAAATCACAACATCAAATGAAAATTGTCAACACCACAACCCCACATCATCACATATCATCCCTGACAATAGCCACCCTTATCGCTCCTATTGCCACCCTTATCACTCCTATAGCCACCCTTATCGCTCCGCCCAGACAATATCAATAGCCACCCTTATCGCTCTTATTTCCACCCTTATCGCTCCTATTGCCACTCTTATCACTCCTATTGCCACCCTTATCGCTCCTATTTCCACCCTTATCGCTCCGCCCAGACAATATTCCAACAAACACAACAGTGAAATGCCACCCTTATAACCACATAATATCAACGGTGAAATGCCACCCTTATCTCCCCAAAATAACAACTCACACAACACAACAATTTACACGGAAAATTATCACAGCAACATAATAAAATCAATTCATATCACAATTTGCCCAATGGCCACAACCAAATTCCAAAGATATGACAAAATCAATTAATTTCACAACAAATAGCCCAAGGCTCCACACAATATATATAACACCCAAAAACAATCAATGGAGATAGAAATTACTCAACATAAAGCAAAGTCTTCATTAAATTCAAATTTTTAATAATTATATAAACACCTCTTCTTAAGCTCATTTAATTAATTATTTGCAGAGGACAATTCATATTGGAATTAATTTCCAAGAAATATTAAACCAACAATACTCACGAAATTTCATAAATATTTCAAGTAACAATCACATCAAATTATCATATAAAAACAAATTCAACAATAAAGATTTAGGTATGGCAAACAGATGATTTAATAATTTTCCACAATTTCTCAATTTACTACACAAAAATGCCTAAGACTTTAATTTCATGAATTCTTTTGCACGTATAATCCCGAGTACGTACTCGTCACCTCGCGTACACGGCTTTTCACATTTCACAAATAGCACATAAGACTCAATGCCTAAGGGGTAATTCCCCCACTCGAGGTTAAGCAAGATACTTACCTTTTTGAAGTTAGGCCGATATTCCAAAATAGCCTTCTTGCTTGAATTGACCTCCGGACAGCTCAAATCTATCGAAATTAATTGTATAACTTCACTAAAATTCATCGGAAATAATTCCAGATAATAATGCGTCGACATAAATGTTTTTTCCAAAAAGTCAACAAAAGTTAACGCGGGGCCCGTCCCCTCGGAACCCGACAAAATTTTCATGAAATTCGAACACCCATTCCGATACGAGTTAAACCATACCAATTTTATCGAATTCCAATAACAACTCGACCTCCAAATCTTAATTTTTTGTTTTCAAATCCGTAAGTTCAAACCCCCGATTTACACCTCAAAAACATGTAATCTAATCGGATTATTCGATGATAATTCAATATTATGGACTAGAAATAATCACAAGGGACTTACCGCAAGTTTTCCCGTGAAAACCTTGCCCAAATATCGCCCAACCCGAGCTTGAAATGCCCAAAAATAGCAAAAGCTCGGAACTCCTGTGTTTTGTATTGCCCCGGTTTTCGCATCCGCGGTGATTTCTTCGCACCTGCGGTAAATTTTTCGCACCCGCGGCCTTCGCATGCGAATTTGTCGCACTCACGGCCTTCACATCCACGGCCAATATTTCGCACTCGCGGCCTTCGCATCCGTGGCAAATGTTTCGCACCCGCGGCCTTCGCATCCGCGACAAAGTTTTCGCACCCGCGGTGCCTAGACAGCCCATGAATTTTCCGCTTCCACGGCTCATTTCTCGCATCCGCGAGCTCGCACCTGCGGCCCTTTTTCGCGCACGTGCGATCACACCAGCAGCCCAACTGCTTCAGCTCGTTCTCCAAATCCAAATTCGAACCGTTACGCATCCGAAACTCACCCGAGGCCCTCTGGACCCCGTCCGAACATACCAACAAGTTTCATAACATAACACGGACCTACTCGAGGCCTCAAATCATATCAAACAACATCAAAACGATGAATCACACCTCAAATTAAAATCTATGAACTTTGAACTTTCAAATTCTATATCTTGTGCCGAAACATATCAAATCAATCCGGAATGACTTCAAATTTTGCACAGAAGTCATAAATGACATAACGAAGCTATTCAAATTTTCAGAATAATATTTCGACCCCGATATCAAAAAGTCAATCCCCCGGTCAAACTTTCCAAAAATGTAACTTTCGGCATTTCAAGCTTAATTCCACTACAGAACTCCAAATAATTTTTCCGACACGCTCCTAAGTTCAAAATCACCATACGGAGTTATTGACATCATCAAAACTTTATTTCGGAGGCATTGTCTCAAAAGTCAACTCTCCGGTCAACTCTTTCCATTTAAGCTTCAAATTAAGGATTGTTCGTTTAATTAAATTCCAAATCTTTAGTAAATCAAACTCGACCACATCCGCAGGTCATAATACATATTGCGAACCTGCCCGAGACCTTAAGTCATTGAACGGGGCATAAATTCTTAAAACGATAAATCGGGTCGTTATATTTTTTCAATAAGTACTTTTAACTAGAAAAATTATCTTTTTGGTAATATTATAATTCAAACGTTCACCTGATTAAAAATACTATGGTAATATACAATATATGACAATTCTATTATCTCCTTAACAAATATTATTTCATTTATTTTATTTATTAACTATTTCAGGTAAAGAAGATTTTATTAAAAAACAAATCAGTGATAATTTATGTAGATTTACATTCAGATGTTCTTATATTATTATCAATTGATATCATTTTATATAAAGTTCTCATTAAATTGCAATTTCAATTGGAATACTTTATAAAATTAGCAAAAGAATATTTAAGAAAAAAATATAGTTTCAAGTCCCCTTTTTTGTTATAGAATATTGAAATTTATTCAAATTGTATAATAACTATCCCCTCTCGAAAATATGATTTGACAATATCTGAAGTAAAACTTAAGACAATTAATTTGTGGAATTGTTTTCTTTTAAAAATTATTATATATTAGGAAGTATGAGAAGTATCATCATACAAGATTATACTTCTCCCCCTATGATCGAAGTTAGTTGGGTACTTCCTCTATTCAATAAAAATTCAACATTATATAAATTTTAAAATACATAAATATACAATTAGTTATTTAAAAACAAATCTCAACAAATAATTATTGTGATGAAAATTGTATTATACCCAAAATAGTATCTGAATCATATCAAATGAAACTAAAAGAAAACTGCAATATTTCAATTTAAGGTCAATTTGATTATTATTTAGAGTGATCGAGAGATTAATTTATTTTTAATATTATGTCATTAAACTAGAACAAAATACAAATTCTCTTGTTAAAAATTCTTAATAATTGAAAATCACGATTATTATTTCAAAGAACAAAACAATACCTTTTCATCAACTATTTGGGAATAAAATTAATATGTTTTATTATTCAAATTTTGATTAGTATAAAAAGAAAAGGTAATACATTAACACAGCTAAAAATACTAAAAGGATAAAACTATATATCATTCAATCTAAACAATGAGAAAAATACATCACGACTTATTTTTCAACTGACTTTTTAATCATTATTTTATAGTATTTAATATTAAGTTTGGTGGTGCAAAATTTTTTTATTATAACCATTAATTCGTGTCTTAAAATAATTTAAGATGTTTAAATAATTAAGAAAACAATTAAATTGACAAAGTATAGGCACTCGTCACCTTGCCTATATGTAATGACCCAACCAGTTATTTTAACTTTTAAAACCCCGTTCCCTAAAACAAAACTTTTCGTATGTACTTTTAATGATTTATGACTTGCGGGGATGGTTGGTTCGGGATTTAGAAATATTCGGGTTGAAATCGGAACACTTGGTTCCTTAAGTTAGCCTTAAAAGGCCAAGTTTGACTTCGGTCAACATTATGAGAAAACGATCCCGGAATCGGGATTTGACGGTTCTAATAGATTCGTATGATGATTTCGGACTTGGACGTATGTTCGAATCGGATTTTGGATAATCCGGGAGCGTTTTGTCGCTTAATAGTGAAAATCAACTATTTGAAGGTTTAAAGTTCTTTAAAATTTGATTTGGAGTAGGTTTTAGAGTAATTGAAGTTCGTTTGGAATTTCGAGTCTGAGAATAGTTTTGCATAGTAATTTAAGACTTGCACGCAAAATTTCGTGTCTTTCCGGATAGTTTAAGTACGTTTCGGCGCATTGGAAGTAAATTGATGAACTTGAAGTTCGTAAGTTTGATTCAATTTGGTTTGGGGTATGATTCTTACATTTGATATTGTTTTACACGTTCCGTGAGTTCGAGCGATTCCATTTTATGATTTCAAACCTGTTGGTATATTCGGGCGGGGCCCCGGGGGACCCGAGTGTTAGCCGGACGAGGCTCAGATCAAATTTGGAATTTTGTAGAAGAACTAATGCTTCCAGCTTATGTCATAATCCCACCTGCGCATGGGCCAGCCGCAGATGCGAGCCATACGCCGCAGGTGTGAAGGAGAGGAGCTGCCCAACAACCGCAGATGCGAAGGAATGGGCGCACATGCGCAGAAGCGAGCAATGTATCCGCAGGTGCGGTGCCAAGCCAAAAGAGGAAATGCGCACATGCGAGAAATTTTTGCAGGTGCGAAAGCCGTATGTGCGGTACTCCTCCACAAGTGCAGAAATCACTGTTGGGCAGAACCTTAAAACGGATGAAGCTCAGTCCATTTTTGTTCATTTATCTTCCATGTTTGGGCGATTTTAGAGCTTCTTGAGAGGAGATTTCAACTAGCAATTTGGAGGTAAGTTAATTCTACACACTTTGAGTTAAATAAATAGATTATAGATAGATTATAACTAGTAAATCTTATAAACCAAAGATTTAGATGAAAAATCTAGATTTTATAAAAACGAGATTTTAACCACGAATATTGTTATGGAATTGGATAGAAATTATATATTTGAGTTCTTGAGATTATGGGTAACTTTTTCATCCAAATATTTTCGGAATACGGACACGTGGGCCAGGGTGAAGTTTAGGATTTTTACTGTTTTGGTTAGGGTAATTTACTCAATTGCCTAAATGCGAATTATTGAACATGTATTAATTATTTTGTATAATATTTGGATAGCTTCAGATTTTTCGGCACCAAATTGTGAATTTAACGTGACGTGGTAATCGGAAAGTGGACTTTGAGACAAGGTAAGTATCTTGTCTAATCTTGTGAGAGGAAACTTACCCTATAGGTAATTAAATTAATAATTATTGCTAATTGTGGGGGCTACGTACATACGAGGTGACGAGAGTCCGTGCGTAGCTACTATTAATGCTAAAGTTCGGGTAGTTTAGGACTCAAAGCATGAATTACTTGTGCAAATCATATTCTTTGTTTAATTAATATTATTTGATATATATATATATATATATATATATATATATATATATAT
>AWOL01S0022666.1:47920-59235 GCA_000715115.1 Nicotiana otophora
ATATACCGAATGCCTCGGCAGGATAGATGCATCTATGGATCGCGCCGCACGTCCCTTGGCAGTGTACACGACACTCTGGATCGGGCCGTACGACCTCACCTTCATAGCGGAGTGTTAGGAATTTGTATAGGGGAAGCAGTTGTTAGAGATCGCGGTGTGTAGTGCTTCAGGGTCGAAGCGGTGTTCCTAGTATTGATAGCTCGAGAAGGATGATCCTCGACAAGGTGTAAAGCTGGTAACGACCTATTGGTTCAAGTGCTACAGAGACGGATTTTTAGTTAAAGTAACAACTGTGCAGCGAAAGATGAGGAAGGACATGTGGAAGGTGTCTTGTGGTGGTTAGGTTCCGAGAAGGCCAAGTGTAAGAAAACAGAAGTCGAGTAGTTGCTTAAAGGAGATGGTTGACCAAAGTGGGAGAGTGGCAAGGTAGCACATGCATTACGTGGTAGGATGATTACACACCTTGAGGAAAGTTTGGAGTGATTTGGGATGTAGAATGGACAGTGACTAGGTCTACAAACTTAAGTTGTAATATTAGCTGCTATATTGAGGAAGATTGGATACAACATGAGGGAGTTGCTTGATATGAAGACGGATACAACATAACTTTGGATTGGAATATATTGTCGCACCTCTAGTTGACGTCCATGAGGAGTGAACGGACTGGTGCAGCTGGTGAATAAGCTCGGACTCAGGATGATCTACAGATTTCTTAGTAATTGCACCTAGTGCAGTGATGTTGGAATATGTCGGCATGTAATTTCCACAGGTGGGGTTATCTCATTTGAGCAGGTTAGCGGTCGCGTGTTATTGACGATGCTTTTGCGAAGAATTCTACTGGCTACTCGGTAAGAGATTTAATATGAAAATGTGGCTAGTGGTTCAGAGCTTTTATTAAAGGTTAATAGAAGGATTTCGAGAAATTTGGCAAGTTGCGTATGCAGGATCATGTCAACAATGAAGAAAGAATCTCGGTGGATTCCAGATTTATGTAATTGTAGCTTCAAGCTAAGTAGGAGAGCCCCACCTTCTACAATTGTATTGCATGGTTGTCTATTTGTGAGGTTCCTGGTTATCGGTGTATTGGTGGGTCATTGCAACTAAGGGAAGAAAACATCAATGGTAATTTGAGCAAAGAATTTGGGGAATGTGTTCCATATTTGGCCTTATCGATTCATATTTAGGTTTTTGGAAGACTCAGAGTTTATGCTTCGTGTAGATATAATGCATAAGGAAAGTGAGACAGTCGGGTGTTTCCTTAAGAAAGTGTCCATGTGCTAGCAGGGCCTTGGAGTTGATCATGTTTGGGAACAAGTCAGAGCAAGTGACTCTCGATAACGGTCATAGAGGGTTCAAATATTTAAAGTGCGGTGCCTAAGGATATCGGGTCCGTAGTATGGTTGAGTATCGAGCTTTTGCAACAGATTATGAAACGAGGCTTGGATTACTCTGCGTTATCTTCAGGTTGTAGTGTAGCATTTGAGAAACAGAAGAAAATAACTTCAGATTCATAAAATAAGTATCAGAATAGGTGTATCAGTTGAAGATGTAAAAGTGCGCACAAAGAGGGGTATGCGATGATTTGTGGATTTTGAAATAGCATGGTCTCGTGAAATAAGGTCACTCAGGATGAGTGCGGATTTGAGTTCGTGATGTAATGAATGGAGCTATTATTATTATTATTATTTCTAAGGCAAGTTGAGAATAAATTGAGAAAAGATGGGTCGGCTAACAATGGTTGAACTGGCATGATGGTGGCAATGATCAGTTCTTTCAGCGCATTGAATTATGCATGTGATTTGTGGCGGTACGTGCGAGGCTTGACGGCTACCGTAATTGATTTTATTTGGAGGAATTCAAGTATTATGACATGTTATGTGTAGAGGGATCCCATAGGAGTTGTGGAGGTTTAGACCACTACTTGAGGCGGAAGTTCGTGGGAGCGTGTCTCACAGAAAGATTATGTAAGAGTGGCATGTAGTCACTTGATTGAGTGAAGAATGAAACCAAGTATGAAGATTGTGGTAATATCGTTGATTTCTAGAATTTATGACTAGAGGGCGCTCGGTTCATTTGGTTGTGGACTGTGGAAGTTTGTTCCGGTTATGATGGTTGTTGTTGTGTGTTATGGGAAAAAGGTTATTATGGATCCTTGAAAGGTTATTAGCCTAGTATGTTGCGATCAGAATCGGCGTGAGTTCTGTGGATGGATTTGAATATGAATATAGGCTCTATATCAGGCCGGATATGTTCATTTTAGCATAGCGTTGCTTATGGAGGAGTATTCGGACGTTAGAAGTCGTTTTGTCGTCAGCTATTTTCTGTAATACTATATTGTGCCGTGTGAGTTGTGAAACGACTTGATAAATTTCTTATGTGTTGAGGTTCCGCGTAGCGATGGTGTTATGTGAGCAGGATGGCTCTCGAGATTCAAAGCATATATAGCACCTTAGTTGTGCTTGCGTTTTGTAGCGTATGGCGCTGTCGGTCCTTCCAGGGATGGTATTATGCACTTAGCGTGCTTGTGTCCAATATTCAGATATTTTGTAAGTAATGAGCATTCTAGCTCGGTAAGTATTTCCTTATAGATTATTTTTGAGCGGATCGGGTAGCACGCTGCCACGAGTATGTTGTTTGGATCGGGTTGAATGCCGCAACCGTGTGATGTTGAGTACAGTCCCCTATATTCTATTTTGTGTGTTTGTGTTCCATTTTCCGAGGAAGGTTCATGACACCTTTTCAGTTATCTAATTAGTCACGTGGGTTAAGAAATCCTTTCCAGAGTTCGTTTTCCTTATGTATCGCAATCGAGTCCGTATCTTATTAGCTCATTGTGGCGTCATATGAAGCTTTTTTCCGTGTCTGAGGTGGCTTATTTCCCGAGTAGTTCATGCTTGGAGAGATGAGATTATTGGATCCGGGATCAGTGCGATCGAATTATATGAAATATAATAAATAGCAAATACCATTATTTGGTTATAATGGGGTGATGATTCTAGTCAGGAGGAGAGACTCAATAGTTTGTTGACTCGGCAGTTGGTTATGAATTTCTACACATTTCTTCCATTGTGGAATCATTTCAAGAGTTGGAACAAGACTTATATGTATCATGAGGTGTGTTGTGAACATCAGATTCGTGGAATTTCGGCTATTGTTACCTGGGGATGTTATTATGGTCATGTGAATGGTGCAGTGCATGGTCTAAATTCAACAAAGATATGCGATCCAGTATTGGGGCATCGTGTAGTGATTGATACAGTGTTCGTAAGTTGGAAACATGCATGGTGGAGAATTCTGGATGATAGAATTTGGGCTCTAAGACTTAATTGCCTAAATAAAGGGGAGAATTGTCAAATTGGCTCGAGCTAATATGCTCAATTGGTTGTGGTAGCACAGGTAGGTGCTCGAAGTATTAAACTGTGATTTTGGACAACTCCGGAACAGTCCTTAGCACGTTCGAGGACGAACGCATATATAAGTGGGAGAGAATGTAATGACCCAACCAGTCATTTTAACCTTTGGAACCCTGTTCCCTAAAACAAAACTTTTCGTATGTGCTTTTAATGATTTATGACTTGCGGGGATGGTTGGTTCGGGATTTGGAAGTGTTTGGGTTGAAATCAGAACACATGGTTCCTTAAGTTAGCCTTAAAAGGCCAAGTTTGACTTCGGTCAACATTCTGAGAAAATGATCTCGAAATCAGGATTTAACGGTTCCAATAGATTCGTATGATGATTTCGGACTTGGGCGTATGTTCGAATCGGGTTTTGGATAACCCGAGAGCATTTTGGCGCTAAATAGTGAAAATCAACTATTTGAAAGTTTAAAGTTCTTTAAAATTTGGTTTGGAGTAGGTTTTAGAGTAATTGAAGTCCGTTTGGAATTTCGAGTCTGAGAATAGTTCCGCATAGTGATTTAAGACTTGCACACAAAATTTCGTGTCTTTCCGGATAGTTTAAGTACGTTTCGGCGCATTGGAAGTAAATTGAAGAACTTGAAGTTCTTAAGTTTGATTCAATTTGGTTTGGGGTATGATTCTTAGATTTGATGTTGTTTTACACGTTCCGTGAGTTCGAGCAATTCCATTTTATGATTTCAAACCTGTTGGTATGTTCGGGCGGGGCCCCGGGGGCCCCGAGTGTTAACCGGACGAGGCTCAGATCAAATTTGGAATTTTGTAGAAGAACTGAAGCTTCTAGCTTCTGTTAGAATCGCACCTGCGCATGGGCCAACGGCAGGTGCGAGCTCGCAGGTGCGGGTCATACGTCGCAGATGCGAAGGAGAGGAACTACCCAACAACCGCAGATGCGAAGGAATGGGCGCACCTGCGCTTGCGCAGAAGCGAGCAATTTGTCTGCAGGTGTGGTGCCAGGCCAAAAGAGGAAGTGCGCACCTGGGAGGAATTTTTGCAGGTGCGAAATCCGTATGTGCGGTACTCCTCCGCAGGTGCGGAGATCACTGTTGGGCAGAACTTTAAATCGGACGAAGCTCAGTCCATTATTATTCATTTTGCTTCCTTGTTTGGGCGATTTCAAAGCTTTTTGAGAGGAGATTTCAACTAGCAATTTGGAGGTAAGTTAATTCTACACACTTTGAGTTAAATAAATAGATTATAGGTAGATTATAACTAGTAAATCTTAGAAATCAAAGATTTAGATGAAAAATCTAGATTTTATAAAAACGAGATTTTAACCACGAACATGGTTATGGAATTGGATAGACATTATATATTTGAGTTCTTGAGATTATGGGTAACGTTTTCATCCAAATATTTTCGGAATCCGAACACGTGGGCCCGGGGTGAATTTTAGGAATTTTACTATTTTTGTTAGGGTAATTTACTCAATTGCCTAAATGCGAATTATTGAACATGTATTAATTATTTTGTATAATATTTGGATAGCTTCGGATTTTTCGGCACCTAATTGTGAATATAACGTGACGTGGTAATCGAAAACTGGACTTTGAGACAAGGTAATTCTCTTGTCTAATCTTGTGAGGGAAATATTACCCCATACGTAATTAAATTAATAATTGTTGCTGATTGTGGGGGCTACGTACGCACGTGGTGACAAGAGTCCGTGCGTAACTACTATTAATGCTAAAGTCCAGGTAGTTTAGGACTCAAAGCATGAATTACTTGTGCAAATCGTATTCTTTGTTTAATTAATATATATATATATATATATATATATATATATAGTTAGGTAAACTATTAAAAGATGAAAATCCCATATGCTTAAACTTTCTGTTTAAATTAATTAATTGTTAAAAGAAATTGTCATCCTCACGAATTGATCTTTTAACAAATATACTCTCCTTCCGGAGGTATATAAGAAAATGTCCTCCTTTCTTGTGGAGCGGGCCGAACGCCTCGGTAGGATAGATGCATCTATGGATCGCGCCGCACGTCTCTTGGCAGTATACACGACACTCTGGATTGGGCCGTCCGACCTCGGCAGAAATCGTGCCTAATAATAATAATTACACAATACTTTGATAGTTTATTGCAGCTTGTGAAGCTAATTGATAAATTGAAAATCTTTGAAATTTAAAGAATTAATTATCTCTGCTTGTTAAGGAATTATTGTTATTCCTGTAAATGAGGCTAATTGATAAATTGAAAATTTATTGGAATTGAAAGAATTTAATTAATATATTGAGAATTGTTGCATTTGAAGGAATTTAATTATTTCTGCTGGTTAAAGAAAATTATTGTAAATTTTATAAATCATGTTGATCTAAATATTGCTATTTTTATTTCATTCATTGTTAATGACTCTTAGTGAGTGTCAAAGTTGGCCATCTCGTCTCTACCACTTCGAGATTAGGCTTGATACTTACTGGGTACACGTTATTTTCGTACTCATGCTGCACTTGATGTACATTTTATTGTGCATGTACATATATGTTTAGCGGCCTTGTGGGCGCAGAGGTGTGGTTAATAATTGTGGGGACATAGGTGAGCTGCATTCTGTATTACGATCCGCAACCAACAAAGTCTCCTTCAGAGCTATTATATTTTCCTGTCTAATTTGTATTTTGGACAGATACTATATTTTATTTTTAATTCCCTAGTAAATGCTCATGCATTTGTGACACCGGGTTTTGGGAATGGTTGTGAATTGTTTAGAAATTTAGTTGCTAAAAGTATTTATCATTTACTCAATGAGTTTTATCTTTATTATTTCATTAAAGAAATTTTGATTTCAAAAATACTAAAATGGGTAATTGAGCTAAGTATGTATTGTTGGCTTGCCTGACAGTGGTGTCCGGCTCCATCATGATCTTTAATGGATTTTGGGTCATGACACTATACATCGTTGCACATGAAATTCATATGGAAAATAATTCAGGGGTTCTATTCCCTCAAGTCAAGGTTAACCACGACACTTACCTCGCTTTGCAACCAAGTTCAAGAATCCAATAAACCTTTGCCTCGCGAATTCGTGTCCGAAATGCTCAAAAATAGTCATAAACAATTCAATATACTCAATACAATTCGTAGGAATTAATTCCACATGAATTTACTAATTTTCCGGATTAAAATACGAAATTCATCTAAAAACTTATCAGTGGGGCCCACATACAAAAATTATAAAAAACTTACGAAATCCGAACACCCGTTCCGAGATGAGTCCAACCATACAAAAATTACCAAATTACGATGTCAAATGGACCTTCAAATATTAATTTTTTATTTTTGGAAAGTTTTACAAAAACTTCTATTTCTTCCATCTAAATGCGAAATAAATGATGAATATAGACATGGATTTATGAAATATAATCACTTTTAGTTATAGAACACTTACCCAATTCAAAGCCGTGAAAACCCCCTTTGGAGTCGCCAAAATCCGCGACTCAAAACTCAAAAATGAGTAAAAATGGCTAAAACCCGATTTTATGTATTCTGCCCAGCATATTTCGCATATGTGGACCAATTTCTGCATCTGCGGACTCGCTTATGTGAAGAGGAGTCCGCTTTTGCGCAAGGTTGCCCCTTCCCCCTTTCCCGCTTCTGCGACGCGTGGGCCGCTTCTGCGGTCGCGCTTCTGCGACAACCCATCCGCTTCTGCGGACTGTCCGCTTCTGCGGACTGTCCGCTTCCGCGAGGCATGGCTCGCTTCTGCGGCCAAGAATTCACAGAAGTGAAGGCACCAGAAGCAGCAAACTTTTAGATTTTGCTTAAGTCTAATTCTTGTTCTGATTGCGATTCGAATCACACTCGGGGTACTTGGGACTCCGTCCGAATATACCAACAAGTCCCATAATACGCGATAACTGGTCAAATAGATCATCAATACGCGGCAACGGATACTTGTTCTTAATAGTGACTTTGTTCAATTGGCGATAATTAACACACGTCCGCATTGTTCCATCCTTCCTTTTCAAAAATAATACCGGTGCACCCCAAGGCGATACACTCGGTGTGACGAACCCTTTGGCTAGTAACTCCTCAAGTTGTTCTTTCAATTCTTTCGATTTTTTCGGAGCCATACGATGCAGTGGGATAAATATAGGTTGGGTATCTGGAGCCAAGTCAATACAAAAATCAATATCACGATCATGTGGCATACGTGGAAGATCTGAAGATAATACATCGGAGAACTCCCGAACTATATGCACTGAATCAATAACAGGAGTCTTTGCAGTAGTATCCCAAACATAAGCTAGATAGGCTAAACAACCCTTCTAAACCATGTGTTGAGTCTTTATAAAAGAAATAACTCGATTAAATGAATTAACTGACGAACCTTTCCACTCCAGCTTAGGAAATGCTGGAATAGCCAAGGTAACAGTTTGGTATGACAATCTAGCATAACATGATATGGAGATAATCAGTCCATGCCCAGAATAATTTCAACATCGTTCATCTCAAGCAGTAGAAGATCTGCTCTAGTTTCATAAGGATAGAATGTAATAATATAGGACCGGTAGATCCGGTTCACAACAACAGAATCGCCCACAGGAGTGGACACATAAACAGGAGTACTCAAGGACTCAGGAGAAACACCCAGGAATGGAGAAAATAGAGATGACACATATGAATACATAGATCCTGGATCAAATAATAATGAGGCAACTTTGCCGCAAATAGAAATAATACATGTAATCACGGCATCTGAGGCCTCTGCATCTGGTCTAGACGGAAAAGCATAGAACCGAGCTGGAGCGCCAACTGACTGTCCTCCACCTTGCTGACCTCCACCTCTAGGACGGCCCCTACCCCCTGTCCTCCACCTCTTGGTGGTCGGAAAACTGGTGGAGCAACTGGTCCAGTAATCATAGGCTGCTGACCCTGTTGCACTAGTTTACCCCGAAGCCTGGGGCAAAATCTCCGTATGTGACTGGGATCCCCGCACTCGTAACAACTCTTCGGTGCGATGGGCTTCTGACTAAGAGTCTGGCCCTAGGGAACTGAATACCCACTGGGAGGACCTTGAATAGTTGGTGGGCGATAAGAACTCTCTGGTATAGCACTGAGATAGGGTTGCACCGGAGCACCTCGGGGAGGCGGTGGTGCTAGATATGGGGGCATGCTGGACTACCCTCTCGCGAAATGACCTCTACCCCTAGATGGAGAACCTCTGAACTCTCCAAAATACCTGAACCGCTTATCTCTCATAACCTGCTCTCGGCTCCGCTGACGTACACCCTCAATCCAGCAGGCTATCTCTACGACCAGCTCATAAGAAGAGCCCATCTCAACCTCTCGAGTCATAGTGGCCTGAATGCCAGTATGTAAACCCGCAACACACCTCCGCACTCTCTCTGCCTTAGCAGGGATTATCATAAGTACATGGCGAGATAACTCAGAGAACCTCGCCTTATAATCGGTCACTGACATCTGACCCTGCTGGAGCTGCTCAAACTGAAACCGTAACTCTTCCCTCTGGGGGGNGGAAGATACAGGTGAACCTGTCCCAAGTCATGGGAGGAGAATCTGCTGGTCTGCCAAAAACATAAGACTGCCACCATCTACGGGAGCTGCCCTCAAGCTGAAAAGTAACAAAGTCTACCCCATGAGACTTGAATATCTTCATGTTGTACAGTCTATCCTTGCACCGATCAATTATATCCTGGGGATCCTCATGTCGCTCACCCCCAAAGAGAGGAGGATGTATTCTAGTCCATCTGTCCAATAGTTTCTGAGGATCAACGACTGCAGCTGGCCTGGGCTCAGGTGTAGCTGCTGCCACTAACTGGGCACCACCCATGGGTAGTGCACCCTGGGTCTGATATACAGCAGCTACCTGCCCATGAGCCTGCTCGGTAGGGGTCTGTGCTCCCCCGCCCGCCTGAGATGTGGCTGGGTCTGCCGGAAATAAACCGGCCTGAGTCATATTATCCATGAACCGTATCATACGACCCATGACATCCTGACATCCTGGTGCAGATGTGAAATCCACCGGAGCTGGCTCTGCCACAGACACCTCACCTTGTTCTTTAATAATGGGATTCTCTACTGGACCCACTGGTGGCATAACTGGAATAATCCTGGGACGTCCTCACCCTTTACCACGGGTTGGAGCCCTCCCCCGGCCTCTAGCAACTAGGGAAGTAGCTCTTCCCTGGTATGGAACCTCATTAGAGCGCGTTCTCACCATCTGTGAGAGAATAAGAGAAGGATATTTAGTACTACATTAATTGCACGATGGAATATAAAGAAAGGTAGTTTCCTAACACCCTATAGCCTCTCGAAGATAAGTACAGACGTCTCCGTACCGATCCACAATACTCTATTAGGTTTTCTCATAAAACAAGACCTACGTGAACCTAGTGCTCTGATACCATGTTGTCACGGCCTAATTTCACCTATAGGTGGTGATGGCACCCAACATCACAGCTAGGCAAGTCAACTATAAAGTTAGACCCATATTCAATTCTTTCAATTTTAACCGAGTAATTAAACTCTTCTTAATTGCAGGAATTTAGTAAATTAAAACAACCAAGAACACAATTTAAATCCAAACATTCTACTAGTGTGTGTGCCAAGACCTGGTGTCACAAGTGTATGAGTATCTAGTAGATTATACAAAATTCCAAATACTGTCTAAAATAAAAATAGACAGAATAAAAATGCAAGAAGAGGCACTGATAGCTGCAGAACAGATCCGAAAGGCAGCTCACCACTACGCCTCTGGATAACGTGGATGTGCGATGATAGGTCCTCCACTAGTACCTGTCTCAGATCATGCACAAAACGTTCAACAAGTGTAGCATGAGTATGTAAACAATGTATACCCAGTAAGTATCAAGCCTAATCTTGAAGTGGTAGTGACGAGATTACCGACTTTGACACTCACTATGGATCAATAATAATAATTGAAATAAAACTAGAATATCTAAATCAATATGATTCACAGAGTTAACAATAATTTATTTAACCGGTAGAAATAATTAAATTCCTTCAAATGCAACAATTCTCAATACATTAATTAAATTTCTTCTATTCCAATAAATTTCCAACTTATAATTAGCCTCATTTACAGGAATAACAATAATTCCTTAACAAACAGAGATAATTAATTCTTTAAATTTCAAAGATTTTCAATTTATCAATTAGCTTCACAATCTGCAATAAACTATCAAAGTATCGTGTAATTATTATTATTAGGCACGATTTCTGCCGAGGTCGTACGACCCGATCCAGAGTGTCGTGTACACTGCCGAGGGGCGTGCGACGCAATCCATAGATGCATCTATCGTGCCGAGGTGTTCGGCCAGCTCCACAAGAAAAGAGGACATTTTCTTATGTATCTCCGGAATGAAAGTATATTTATTACAAGATAAATTCAGGAGGAAGAACAATTTCTCTTAACAATTAAGTAATTTAAACAGAAAATCAAGTATATGAGATTTCCATCCTTTAATATTTTTATCTAACAATTCGCAATATATATATATATATATCAAATAATATTAATTAAACAAAGAATACAATTTACACAAGTAATTCATGCTTTTGAGTCCTAAACTACTCGGACTTTTAGCATTAATAGTAGGCGTTCTTGACTTAAAATGACTAATTGATTTATCTAGGTTGTTGATTGACAGGGTTGATATTACTCATAAGAATCTGTCGACTTCTTATTCGCCTGATCAAGCTAACTTAATGCCTATATGTCTATGGAGTTAAGATTAATAAGAATGCACTTACACTTCCTGTATTTCAACCGAGCAAGACAATTAGGTATATTTCTATCCTAATTGTAAATCCGTTCCCCGACGCCCGGGTTCAAGAACTTGCTCGATTTAATTCTATATGCAATCTAGAATTCCCACTTTCGAGTTCAACTCTAGATTCGTAGAT
>AWOL01S0022668.1:8456-19467 GCA_000715115.1 Nicotiana otophora
CTAGGCCATCTTATTAGAGACATCAACCACAATCACAATTGCAATTACAATTTCCAATACAAACACCAGCATGTGTGCTGTACGGTGCCCGATCACGACCCGATCGGCTAGGCCATTTCATTCGAGACATCAACTTTTTTATATCAGTCATTTCATTTCATACTTCTTTCATGTCTTTTCATTTCATTGGCACTAGTGGCCACAATTATAAAATCATTCTTGGCACTTGGCCGTATTTCATAATTCAAAATCTTTTTCCACTTTCCAATGTCATCATCGTCATCAACAACAACAAGGATTGTCAATTCAAGACTTTAAATACTCATGGGAGCAACTAAGAATCTTAGGCACATAGAGACTTTTCACACAATTTGGCTTAACAACCTTCATTCGAACTTGACTTGAAGTCTTATCATTTTCAACACACATCCCATACTTTTAACACAACCTCAAATTATAAGATAACATGATAAAAGCATTTGGAATTCATATTGAACACACATCCCATATCTTTCAACACAAGCATATTCGGAATGGCCAATTTTATAATGATCAATTTGGGACTTACACAAATTACACGAACACCGTGGGATTCAATTCTAATAGAAGAGTTTGGCCAACATACCACAATTGAGCTTCCTTAAACTCTAAAATATTCCGAAATTCTTAGCAACTTCAATCTATGTTAGAAATATAACAAATTGAACCAAAATTAGGAAGATGATCATGGTTCTATTCTAGCTCATTTGAGCATTTTATCAAACACTAGGTGTGCATTAAGGTTTCAATGTTCTTTTACGGAGGATTCCATCATCCCACAACACATTCTCTACCATTTTTAGCTCACAATCTTCCTACACCCTTTGATAACACATGCATGCGAAATAAACCACTCTCATACCCAAGAATTGTATTGCTAATTACCCATTTTTAGATAAATTTCGAAATTTAGGGCTAAGGTGTAGTATCTTACCTCTAGGATGAAGACCTAGTGAGTTTTCCTTGTTAATCTTCAAATATTTGAGCAAGAATTGAAGGACAATTTGTTGAATATCACTCTCCCACTCTAGGGCACTCTCTCACTCTCAAAATATCTGGTTTTAGCTCAAAAATGACTTAACCCCTCTCTCTACCCGGCCTTGGGGTTATTTAATGGGCTCCTACGTGCGCGGCGGCGCACCTGGGCAAGTGGCAGCGCACACTATGCCGAAACTCCCAAATATGTGCGGGCCTGCATCCGGCCGTGCATATGACATAGGTCCAGTACAATGACCATAACGTTTTGTATACATATCCAAATGACAAACGGTTTGATGCATTGGCAACTAGACTCAAAGAACTAGACTAAGTCTTTATAGTTAGGTAGCTGCATGCGTTTCAAGTATGATGTTGTGCGAATTGAGACATCCTTTCCACGTAATGTGTCCAACTTGTTCCACACAAATTCTTTCCATTCACAAAACTCCTTAGTATGTTCCAACACATCTTAAACACATATGTTCGTTTCAAAATGATGTGGTTCTATCCCATGGGTGTCCTTTGATACTCGAACATATTATTCCCAAATACTATTGGCGCACTTTAAAATCTTAAATCATTAGGAAATTTTAACGGGACCTTACACTACCAGAGGCCAAATATCACATCGAACAACATCAATTCTACAAATCATAGCCTATTTCAAGCCTATTGAAACTATGAACATCCGACTTCCAAAACTAATGCCGATTCATACCAAAATAACTCCGATATACCTCAAATTTTGCACACAATTCATAAATGACATAGAGAACCTATTCCAATTTCCATAATTGGAATCCGACCTCGATATCTATAAAGTCAACTCCCAGTTAAACTTCTCAACATACCAAACCTTCAACTTTCTAACTTTTGCCAATTCAAGCTGCAATGACATACAGAACTCCAAATCACTATCCGGACATACTACTAAGTTCAAAATCACCATTTGGAGCTATTGGAACAATTAGAACTCCATTCTGGAGTCATCTAAATCAAATTAAAACTACGGTCAACTCCTTCAATTTAAACTTCTAACCTTGGGACGAAGTGTCCCATTTCACTCTGAAACTCGCCCGATCATAAACCAAACACCAGCAAAAAGTCACATAACCATAATACAACATAGAGGAGAACATAAATAGTGGAGTGGAGCAAAAATGCATAAAACGACAGGCCGGGTCATTATAGCGATCACGAGGAGTAAGTCGCAAGCACGTAGAGTGTTCTGGATGGCAGGCGAAATGTATTTGCAAAGCGTTTGATGGGAGTGGTCATCATGATCACGAGTAGACAGTCGCATTTACTTAGAAGGGTGAGTTCAACTTAGGTGTCAGGCAGTAAGCCTTCACGATCGCAATGTTGTTTATGTGTTCATGTAGTTCAAGAGTATATTGTTCTTTGTGTTTGCAACCATGAGCTCATGTTCGCATAGAGTCTTTTGGAGGACCGGGAAGTTAGTTCTTCGTGATCGCAAGGATATGTTCATGATCACAAAGGGTATGCCTGGGCAGACTATTTAACATCTCTATTTCAAGGGTTTGGTCAATATAGCACATTTTGAGTTAGAGAGCTCGATTTTGGGCGATTTGGGATGGGATTTTATCACAATTTGGGTTAGGGTAAGTACGTTTTACTTGAACTTTTTATATTCCATGATTCTATCATTGTTTCTAGAATTTAACTGGTTAATTAAAGTGAAGAAATTGGGGATTTTGGTAAAACATTTCATGAAGTTAAAATTTAGGATTTGAAAGTCATTTTAGGTCAGAATTGGATGAAATTGGTATGATTGAACTTGCAAGTGAATGGGTGTTCAGAGTTTGTGACTTTGATTGGATTTCAAGGTGCGGTCTCGGGGTTGAATGTTCGGGTTAACTTTTTGATTTTAATAAAGATCAAAGCTTTATTGTTTGAAGTTATTTTCTACAATATTATTTGATGATATTAAGTTGTTTGTGACTAGATTCGAATTGTTCGGAGCCCGATTCCCGTAGAAAGGGATTTTTAGAGTATTGACTCACACGTTTTGAGGTAAGTAACATATCTTATCTAGGATTTGAGGGTAATTAACCCTGGGAACTATGTTATATGAGACATATTGAGGTGACACATATTCTAGGTGACGGGAATGGATGCATGCACCGAAGTGTTCATGATTAGGGGTGGTGTTAGACTATTATGAGATTTCTTTTTCTATCGTGCCTTGCTATATCCGTATCTTCTCGACCTGTAAGGTTAATTGAGCCATGATTCATGTTAGAAACAACATATAGGATATATGCTATTTGTTCGAAACATGATAGAGCTTGTTCTTGCTATTTATGATCTATTTGCCTAAATTACACTCATAATCTCAGTCACGATGCTATGTCTGTGTATGATATCTTTATCTCAGTACTTTCTTATTTGATTCTTCACATGTTATTGGTGCCTCATATATGTAACACTATTTAACTTATTTTTGTGAGATGCGATTATCTGAGACTTGACCAGTTAATGACTGAGCTTGGGCCATAGAACCGAATTGGTATTGATTTTAAGGTGACGCATACGCCATGCTCACATTGGGCTAAGTGTTATTGTTTTGGGGTGACGCGTGCACTAGGACCTATTATTTGGACTATGTGATTATAATTAGAGCTTGGGCAGGATCCGCCTCTTAGGAGTCTGACATGCCAACAGTGGGTGCATGCATATTATTTTATATACGTGCGTGATGATAGGTAGTTATGCCAGCACCCGTACAATGCTAAGTGTGATTATTCTTGTTTAGTTGACATGTATATTTGACATTTACTTTCCTCATGCTAGCGGGTAAATTAAATTTATTATCTGTATGAGGCTTTAACGGTTATATATGGAAAGTATGCCTAAATTCCTGATATGTGAACGAGTTGAACATGATATTATTGAGCTACATGCATACACTATTTTTCCTTTTTATCATGAGTTGTTATTAGTTATTAATATTGGTATCTTATTGTTTCTTCTTAGCTCGTCACTACTTTAAGACCAAGGTTAGTTTTGTTATTTATTACATGGGGTTGGTTATACTCATAATACACCCTACACTACATGTGCAGATCCAGGTACTTCCAGACGAGGTGATCTCTAAAGTTCTTGTGATGACATGATTAGTCATTTTGAGTATTGTAGCCGCGTTCCCCTATTTATTGTCTCTCCATTTTTCATTTGTGGTTACGTGACTTGTCGGGGCGGTTGGTTTGGACTCGAGTGAGTTTCGGAGTGAATTGGGACACTTAGTCCCAAAGTAGGAAGCTTAATTTGAAAGAGTTGACCGGAGATTGACTTTTGTATTAACGACACCAGAACAATGTTTTGATGGTTCCGATAGCTTAGTATAGTGATTTGGATCTTAAGCATATGGCCGGATGTGAATGTTGAGGACCGTAGGTTATTCTGACTTGAATTGGCGAAAGTTAGAAAGTTGAAAGTTTGGAAGGTGGATAGGTTTGACCGAGGGTTGACTTTATTGATATTTGGCTCGGATTGTAATTTCGGGAGTGGCATAGGTCCATTATGTCTTTTGGGACTTGCATGCAAAATTTGAGGTCATTATGAGGTGTTTAGGCTTGTTCGCCGTTAGTTTTGAATTTGGAAATGTTCATTAGTTCATTAGGCTTGAATTGAGATACGATTTGTCTTTTTGTTGTTTGATGTTATTTGAGGTTTCGAGTAAGTTTGTATTGTGTTTTAGGATCTGTTAGTGTAAATGGCTGAGGTATCGAGGGCTTCGGGTGTGTTTCAAATGGGTTTCGGACTTTCTTCATGTGTTGGAACTTTTGATTTCTATGCTTTTGGTATCCTTCTTCGCGATCACGAAGAATATGTAACGATCACGTAGAGTCTTTGCTAGCACATGGGTTTTTTCACTTCGCATTTGTGAAGAGAAGGATCCATTTGTGAAGCCTTGGGGTGTTTGTTCATCGTGAATGCGAGTGTCGGGCTGCGTTCGCATAGAAAGTAGGCAAGGTTGTATGGTGGCACGCATTGTTCATTGCGGTCGCGAGGACTGAGCCACGATCACAAAGCCTAAGGACATTTTGTCACCATGTTCATATTTGTAGCCTCGTGTTCGCATAAGAGGTTTAGGGATTTGGTGAAATTTGTTCATCGTGATCGCGATGTCTTTTCTGCGATAGTGGGGAGTTGGTGAAATATAGTACTCTATTTCGAGAGTTTGGTCCATTTTAACATATTTTGGGTTGTAGAGCTCAGTTTTGTGCTATTTGTGAGAGAATTTTCATGGTTTGGATCAGGGTAAGTGTTTTTGACTCAGAGTTGCCCATTATTCATGATTCCATCATTATATTTATTATTTAAATAGTTATTTATGTTGGAGAAATTTGGGGTTTATTTAAAAGCTTTCCAAAATTATAAACTGAGGATTTGAAGGTTGATTTGAGGTCGAAAATGGATAATAGTTTATGGCTGGAGTCGTATCGGAATGGGTGTTCAATATTTGTATGTTTGGTCAGCTTCCGAAGTGTGGGCCCGGGTTGACTTTTTAATGTTCATTAATGATTGAATCTTTATTATCCTGTCACACCCCAAACCCGGGAAGCGGGACCGGGACCGGGACCAGTGGTCAACCAGGATAACCCAGTCGAGCAAGCACGTACAATACCTTCGACCCGAACATACTCATGAATGATAGTAAAATCCAATTCATTAATTAATCGGTGGGGAGGATCAAGTAATCAACAACACCAATTCATTATGATCAATTATATCATTTATAAGCTTCCAAAATACATACTTTTTCATAGTCTAATGTGGAATGTGTGATCCAATTACAACATTACTAGTTTAACTTTCCCAACCCCAATATACCACCCACGCTATGTCTACGGAGCCTCTATTAGATACAAAAGAGTGCAATGATAGTGCCGGCAATAAGACTCTGGCTATACCTCAAAACATGGTGATACAATAAACAAAAGATACATGACCCCGGGTGAAGTGGGGCTCACCAAATCAGCTGGGAAAAAAGTGTAGTGCTATCGTTGATCAGTGCCGCTTGTTGTGGAACCACCTGCAAACATTAAAGATGCAGCACCCCCGACAAAAGAGACGTTAGTACAATCGAATAGTACTAGTATATATGACTAAACACTCTCTCAAAGAAACGAGCAGTAATGCAAGTAAGGACAATCATAATATCAGTTAAAGCCTCAAACAATTACCAAATATCAAATTAGAGATACTATAAGTTCTTAAATAAATTTCAAAATTTTATGTTGGGAAATCTTTGGTACCGGTATACCACTATTCACAATTTCGATTTCGATTTCAAACAAAGTCACCACCATGTGTGCGGCATGGCGTCCGATCAAGACCCGAACTCTAGGCCGTCTCATGTGAGATCTCACCATTTTCTATCAATCATCCCATTTCATATTTCTTGTACATCTCTTCATTTCATATGCACTAATGGTCACAATTGTATTATTTATCTTTGCATATTTGCCGAGTTTCATATTTCACATTTCGCAGTATGTGATTCGTATTTCATGTTTCGTATTTTATGCACACCTTTTTACTTTCAACCATCATCATGGACTTTCCAACAACAAGGCATTTCTATTCAAGACAGTTAAGCATACATTTGAGCAAATAAGAGTCTTAGGAACATCATGATTTCTTACACAATCTTTCATTAGCATCCATTTGAAACATAACTTGAAGTCAAGGCATTTAGATATGCAACCCATTCTTTGAAAACATTCTCAAATAGTAGTACAACATAACAAGAGCATTTAAATTACATATTGATCATGGATGTCTGTTGAAACCAGCTTATTCCAGTAATCGATTCACAATGAGCATCTCGGGACTTACATGGATATTGTGGGGATCAATTTTTAAGAGAAACGTTTAGCCAACATACCTCACTGGAGCTTCCTTAACTCTAAATTACTACAATGTTCCGAAACTTCTATTCTAATAGAGTAGTTTAGACAACATACCTCACTTTGAGCTTTCCATAAATTACTACAACGTTCCGAAAATTCTAGCAATCCCAATCTATTTTGAGACATAACAAAATTGAACACAAATTAGGAAGATATTCATGGTTTTCTTCACTCCTCAACCAAATCTTTACTTATTTTAGCTCAACGTTCTTTCCACAAACCTTATTTCTACAAGCAGGTATAATTAATACTCGTACACTCAAGAATCATACTCCCAATAACCCATCTTTTAGCCCCAAACTCGAAATTAAAGACTAGGGGTTTGAATCTTACCTCTTGAGTAAAGATCTTGTGAGATTTCCTTGTTGGATTTCAAGTCTTGAACAAGATCTTGATGAACAAAACACTTCATCCACTTCCTCTCTCTAGAATACTCTCACTTCTCTCTAAAAAGTTTAGCTCAAGAAATGACTTAACCCCTCTCTCTATCCGGCCTTGGGGTTATTTAATGGGCTCCTATGTGCACAGCCATGCACCTGGGCAAGTGGCCGCGCATCTAGCCACACACACAAGGAAGAAACTCCCAAATATGCGTGGCTGCGGATCTGGCACGCATATGACATAGGTCCAAATGACGAACGGTTTGATGTGTCGGAAACTAGACTCAAAGGACTTTAATTTAATAGGTATATCACTACCTAAGTCTTTATATGGAGGTAGTTCTTATCATTTGAAGTCGGGTCTTGTGCCAATTGAAACATCATTTCCACTTAATGTATCTAACTTGTTCCACAAAAGTTCTTGCCATCGACAAAACTCCTTAGTATGTTCCAACACACCCTAAACATACATTATCAATTAAAAATGATGTGTCTCTATCCCATAAGTCTCCTTTAATACTCAAATACGTTATTCCCAAATACCGTTGGCGCACTTTAAAATCTTAAATCATTAGGAAATTTTTATGGGGCTTACATTGACTCTTTGATATCAGGGTCAAAATCCAATTCTGGAAATTTGAATAGGTCTGTTATGTTATTTATGACTTGTGTGAAAAATATGAGGTCAATCGGATTTGAATTGATATGTTTCGGCATCAAATGTAGAAGTTGGAATTTGTTAGTTTTCATTAGGCGTGAATTGGGGTATGATTTGTATTTTGCATTGTTTGATGTGATTTGAGGCTTCGATTAAGTTTGTATGATATTTTAGGACTTGTTGGTGCATTTATTTGAGGTCCCGGGGGCCTCGGGTGAGTTTCGGAAGGTTAACGAATCGAATTTGGACTTGGCATTTTGCTAAAGTTTTTCTGGTGCACTATCTGATTTCCTTCTACGCGATTGTGTGAGAAAATCCGCGATCGCGTAGGCTAAATTGGTAAGCTGTAATTTTTGTGCTATTCGATCGTGTAGGTATGTCCGCGATCAAGAAGTTGTTCGCCAGCAATACTACGCGAACGCGTGGATTAAGCCGTATTTGCATAGTGTGAAGGAGGGAACTGGAAAATTCCTGCACTGTGCTATGCGATCGCGTGTGGCTGTCTACGATGGCGTAGGGTGGAGGAAGTTGTGCTTCGTGATGGCGTGAAGGGATCTGCAATTGCGTAAGGTAAAATTTTTGCAGGGGAAAATTATTATTCGCGATCGCGTGAGTTAGTCCGCGATCGCATAGAGGAAATGATTGGGCAGCAGAACTTAAGTTCTAAAAATGATACTCCATTTTTGACGATATGGAACTTGAGGAGAGGTAATTTTCGGAAGCTTTTCGAGGGAAGATTTGGGATAAGTGTTCTTAACTCAAATTTGGTCAAATTACCCAAATCTATAGTTATTTTAGCATTTAATTGGTGTTTTTAAGTTGGAAAGCAATTGTGAAAACTCTTAAGGTTAAATTGAAGATTTTAGGATCGAGTTGATGTCGGAATTTGGTAAAATTTGTATGGTTGGACTCGTGGTTGGATGGACATTCATATTTTGTGACTTTTGTCAGGTTCGGATTTTGTGGAAAAATTTATATTTTCATATGGAATTAATTCCTATAATTTGTGTTGACTGTATCGAATTAATTGTGACTAGATTTGAGGCGTTCGGAGGCCAATTCGCGAGGCAAGGTCATACTGCAAGAAAGAATTACACTGTTTGAGGTAAGTAACACTTCTAAACTTGATTCTGAGGATATAAATTCCTAAAATTACGTGTTATGTGACAGGTTTTGAGGTGACGCACATGCTAGGTGACGAGCGTGTGGGCGTGCACCATAGAATTCGTGACTTAATTGATAATGTAAAAATTTATAATCAAATAATCATGTCATTATCCACATATCCTCCACATGTTAAAGGAATTGAGCTGAGACTCATATTAAAGCTCATGTTTAGACTACGTGCTGATATTTTTGGGACCCACAAAGGGCATGATGTTATTGAATTAATTGTTTAAAAATTTCATTTATACTCAGTCACATCTATTATTTGCATATCATATCATTTTGTCAAGCTGATTTTCATGACATTATGAGCCCGAGAGACTGGAGAGGTTAATGACTGAGTGAGGCCAAGGACCTGATTGTGAGTTATATTTATGCAATCGGGTTGCACGCCGCAACATGCTCTATTGATTTATGCCATGTCTTGGCTTATTATATAGCTTTGGCTGAAGGAGTCCCTCCGTAGTCTGCACCCGACACAGTGAGCGCATTGGATATTATATTTGGGATGGAGTTGCGTGGGCATGGAGTTGCCATATATATTAACATTTGGAATGGTATTCCCAGGGCATGAAGTTTCCTTATTTATTTATATTTGGGTTGGACTTCCAAGGGCATGGAGTTGCCTTATTTATTTACATTTGAGTGGAGTTCCCAGTGCATGGAGTTGCCTTCTTTCATTTATATCTAGGATATATTGGACATATACAGTACTGAGTGACTAACTGTCAGTTGATATTTATATTGAGAGATGGATCTTCCCTTGGCCGGACCTGCATGTACAGTACTGAGTGATTCAGTACTATGAGAGTGTGAGTATGTGATGCTTCCATGGTAGTATACCATATATAGCATGTACATTGGCATGTAGATATAGAGATGTCATATTCCTCGTATCAAACAAAGTTGATTTATTTTACTTGTATTAAGTTATCTGTTGAACTTGAAAACATGCCTATATTTGTGTACTGTTATTTCATATTGGACTATACCTGTTGAGCTCCTCGTAGCCCAAAGATTCATCTTGTTACTTATGAAGTACATGAGCTCGGTTGTACTTATACTATATTCTGCACTTCATGTGCAGATCCAGGTACTTCCGGATACGGCGGCTACTAGGTTTCGGAGAAAAACTATTGGAAATTATCGAGGTAGCTTCTTGGCATCTGCATACATTGACTCTCTTTTCTTTTAGTTATTTGTGTTGTTCTATATTTTCAGAAAGTGGTTTATCAGTCAGATAATGTCATCATTTAGATGCTCATGTACTCAGTGACACCGGGTTTTTGGAGTGTATTTCTATCAGTATTTTTGGGATTTTCTATTAAATTTAATATTATGTTTTCTATCGTAAAAGAATTTATGATTTATTACGGTTGTCGGCTTACCTAGTATGAGATAGGCGCTATCACGACAGGTGATATTTTTTGTCGTGAATGTGTCATATGTTGATTGGGTGATTATTTATGAGATTTATTTGTTTCCTACATCATTAGTAGGGTTGGGAAGGTTTAGAACAAAGTTCTAGTTGATATAAAGATAGTTACCAGTACTGGGTTGGATTATAGGCAACTATTGTAGCCGGTGGTGTTGATATGGGCTGATGGGTGATGTGTTTCATCATGTGGTTATACCTTGTTGATTTATGCATGAGTGTTTATGGAGGGTTGCAATTGATAAAGTGTGTTTATGTGAAGATCGGATTTTTGGTGAATTGGTTGGATGTTGAAATTTGGTTGTAAGGCTTATTAGTATGGGTGGAGGGAATAATCTTAAGTTGAGGTGGTGTTGTTAGGCTTCTGAAGATTGGGGTGACGTGGTTTCACCCGTGTGAATGTGTATGGTGATTT
>AWOL01S0022669.1:0-10777 GCA_000715115.1 Nicotiana otophora
TCCAATTGGACAAGGATTTGACTTATGAGGAGGAGCTGGTAGCTATTCTAGCCCGGCAGGTCCAATAGTTGAGGTCTAAGAGTTATCCATCAGTTCGAGTACAATGGAGAGGCCAGCCAATTGAAGCATCTTCCTGGGATTCCTAGTCGGACATGCGTAGTAGATATCCACACCTTTTCACCAACCCAGGTACTTTTTCTAGTTCCGTTCGAGGGCGAACGTTTGTTTTAGAGGTGGAGAATGTGATGACCCGATAGGTCATCTTTAAATTTAACATTCAATTCTGTGCTCTGAGACCTTGAATAGCACCATTTAGCATTTCTAGACTTGCATGCGCAGTTCGTATATTTGTTCGGAAAGCTTTTATGTGAAAAATTGATAAAAATGAGAAAATAGTGCTTTAAAACTCACTTAAGTTAACTTCGATCAACATTTTGAGCAAACAGACCCGAATCAATATTTTGACGGTTCCGTATCATAATTTGGGACTTGGGCGTATGCCCAGAATTTAATTTGGAGGTTCCTAGCTTGAGTTATCGCCAATTAGTGAAAATTATAAGTTTAAAGATTTTAAAGTTTGACCACAAACTGACTTTTATTGATATCGGGCTCGGATTTCGATTCCGAAAGTTGGAATAGCTCCGTTATGTTGTTTGGGACTTACATGCAAAACTTTAGGTCATTCCGGACTGTTTTGACGTATTTCGGCGTGAGTTTTAGAATTGAAATTTTCATAAAATTCATTAAGTTCAAATCGAGGTGCGAATTGTAATTTTAACATTGTTCGACGTGATTTGAAACCTCAAGTAGGTCCGTTTGATGTTTTAGGACTTGTTGGTATATTTGGTAGAGGTCCCGAGGGCCTCGGGTAGATTCCGGATGGTTAACGGATTAAAATTTGGACTTAAGGAAAATCTGGAATTTGGCCTTCTGGTGCAATCGCACCTGCGGATTTTTGACTGCAGGTGCAAGCTCGCAGAAGCGCCTGATCCATCGCAGATACAGAGCAGAGGAAGGGCAGCCAGTGATCGCAGAAGCGGACAGCTCCTTTGCAGAAGCGAGCCAGCCCGCAGAAGCGACGGCCATCCTCGCATCTGCGAGACCACAGATGCGGCCAAATGCACCGCAAAAGCAGAAATCCCTGGATAGAATAAAATCGAAGGAGTCCGAGATTTTTCTCATTTTTGGACATTGCAAGTACGGTTTGGGGCGATATTTGAGCGAGAATTCACAGAAAAACTTGAGGTAAGATACTTGTGATCCTTGTTAGTCAATAATATTAAATTATCATTGAGTATTCCGACTAGATTACGTGTTTTTGAGGTGAAATTCGAGGATTTGGGCTTAGGGATTTGAAAATAAGATTAGGGAATTTGAAGGTCGAGTTGATGTCGGAATTTAGTAAAATTTATATGGTTGGACTCATGGTTGAATGGGCTTTCACATTTTATAACTTTTGTCGGGTTTTGAGATGTGGGTCCCATTGTTGATTTTTGAATTGAATTTTGGATTTTTAATTGGAAAATTTAGTTTTTTCATATAGGATTGGTTTCTATAATTCGTGGTTGAGTATATTGAATTATTTGTGACTAAATTCGAGGCATTCAGACACCAATTTGCGAGGCAAACATTTATTGGAATCTTGAGTTGGTTGCAAAGCGAGGTAAGTGTCGTGGTTAACCTTGACTTGATGGAGTATGACTTGTTTGTCTATTTGCTACGTGATTTTATGTGCAGATACAACGTATATGTGAGGTGACGAGTACTTATGCGTTGTGGTTGAGTCAAAGCATGCAAGTGGAATTTGTTCATTGTGAAAAATGGCCTATTTATTTAAGATATTTCTGCTCAAGTTTATTATTGTTTATTTGATCATTATTCATGAAATTATTGCTAATTTAATTATTGTTGAATATTTTGGAAGGAGAGGTCGGTATTCTGCTATTAAATTGATTGATAAGTATAGATCCCCGCATTTAAAATACTCTTCCGAATTTATATTATCATTGTTATGGTGAGGAAGAGTGTAAAAGCACGAAGGGTGATGCCGTGTCATTTTCACATTATTATTTATTGATTTGTTAAGTGAGGAAGAGAGTTAAAGCATGAAAGGTGATGCCGTGACGTTTAAATTATTTATTCATCATACTGTGGCAAGAAAGAGAGTTAAAGCATGAAGGGTGAAGCCCTGTCATTCATATTATTTATTTATCATTTCATGGGAAGGATGAGATTAAAAGCATGAAGGGTGGTGTCGTGCCATTTTTATATTTCAGCTACCTATTTTGTTGTTAGTGAATTATTTGGCTGCTACGTGACACTCCCCTGGCTGAAATTTTTATACCATTTCCCTTCACATGTTCCCTCCCAAATTTGTAAAATTTGTTAATTATGGTGTTCAATAATGCTTCGTATATGTATATACTTGCACAGGTTATTTACGTATGTGTCTTGTCATAGCCTCATCACTACTTCGTCGTGGTTAGGCTCTACACTTACAGAGTACATGGGTTCGGTTGTACTCATACTACACTCTACACTACTTGTGTAGATTTTGAAGTTGGTCCCAGCGGCGTATCAGAGACTTGCTCGGATTCAACTACCCAGAGGAGACTTGAGGTATAATTGCACAGTGTCCGCAGTTCTAATGTCCCCTTCTACTTTATCTTAGCTGTGTATTATCTCTCAAACAACTTAAATTTTATTCAGACCTTTATTTGTATTATTTTAGTAGCTTGTACACTTGTGACACTAGATTCGGGGATGTATTTGGATGATTCTGTTGTTATGGTCTTCCGCACTTTATTTCAGTAATTGACATCCGTTTAATTTGATTTGTGTAAAAATAGTTAAGACTATTCTAACATTGACTTGCCTAGCAATTGAAATGTTAGGCATCATCACGGTCCCGAAGGTGAGAATTTCGGATCATGACAATTAAACTGCTACACAACCTTGTCGAACGAGGTTGAATAACCTTCACAACTGCGTTCAAGGTTCAGCTTATTATGGAATGATTCATCGGCAAAAAAATGTGGTCTGATTCTTTCCTAATCAGCCTTTATTTGCTCCCATTTCTGCATAAGATTAGCCATTGCTACGTTACTATTCCAATCAGACTTTAAACTCTTACTTCTGCACAAGTTCATCCATTGTAAGCTTCCTGCTTCCGCTAGCATCAGGCATTATTTTTTTTAAAAAGCTAAAAAGATATGGATGAATATAAATTTAAAGAAATATGATAGAAGTCTATGGATGACTATGAAATTTTCAAGTGAAGAGATTGTTAATATAGCCAAAATGTGCACCTAATCAATTTAATATCTATAAATGCAAAGGTAACTTTTCAGGTCTATTTACTATTTTACGTTCAGAGAAATTGAATGTAACAAGATAAGTAGGTGGTAAAAAATAACAAGTAGGTGGCAAATGCAAAAAGAAATGTAACTTCGGCCTAATAAGTCCACAGTTTTTCTATAGTAAAATAATAACTTCAGGCTAAAAAGCCAAAGTTTGCACATAATCAAATTGAAAGACTTCATTTACTATTTCTAAATACAAAAGTAACTTTTCAGGTCATTTACTATATGGTCAGACAAATTAAATGTAAGATAAAGTATGTGGTAAAAGACAAAAGGTAGCTGGTAAATACAAAAAAGATAAGTTTGAAGTTTCAAAATACCAAAACATGTTGAAGTTTTGTCCTGCAGTCTGCAGTTTAGCAATGAGGTTTTCCTTAAAAACTTCAGACTAAACATGCTGAAGTTGTTTAGTTCATTTGCTAAAACTTCAGACAAAATATGCTAAAGTTTTGTTATACAGTCTGTAATTTGCTAATGAGTTTTTGCAAAACTTCAGACTTATGCATGCTAAAGTGTTTTAGTTGATTTGCTAAAATTTCATACTAAAACGTGCTGAAGTTTTGTCCTATAGTCTCTAGTTTTGTAATGAGTTTTTTCCTAAACTTTAGACTAAACATGCTGAAGTTTTCTCCTACAGTATGTAATTTTCTAATGAGTTTTTGCTTAACTTCAAACTTATTCATACTAAAGGTTTTTTGTTCATTTCCTAACACTTCACACTAAACATGTTGAAGCTAAAACTTCATGCTAATGTAGCATGAAGTTTCATGTTGAAACTAAAACTTCATGCTAATGTAACATGAAGTTGTTTCACATTGAAGCTAAAATTTCATGCTAATGCATGCTGAAGTTATTTAGTTCATTTTTTAAAACTTCATACTAAAACATGCTGAAGTTTTGTCCTGCAGTCTACAGTTTTGTCATGAGTTTTATCCGAAATTTCAGTCTAAACAAGCTGAAGTTTTTTAGTTCATTTGCTAAAACTTCAGAATTAACCTACTTAAGTTTTTGTCCTGCAGTATGTAATTTTCTAATGAATTGTAACTATTGCATGCTGAAGTTATTTAGTTCACTTGCTAAAACTTCATACCAAAACATGCTGAAGTTTCACAAAACATGCTTAAGTTTATGATAAAAGAGACGAAGGTATTTGATACAATCCAAGACAACTTCAGACTAATTAATGCGAAGAGAACAAAAATTTAAAAGATAAACATCACATCATTCACAAAAGATAATATATATTCTCAAATCCAATTTTGTTTTCACTTACATCATTGAAAAAATAACAAAACAAATTATTTTTCATTTATAATTTATTCTCTATCGAAAAAATGCACACAAAGTGTCTTCATATTCTCCATAGTCATGTCCTAGTTGCTCTTCTGGAGTTTCATAACCGCTTTCTTCTTTCCACTTTCCATGAGCCCAAAGATTCACAGTCAATTCTCTCCTGAATGTCAACACATCACTTTGTTTGAATTTGAAGACATCATGTTGCTTTAACCGCATCTTAAGGAACTTAAGAGCAAACATACCACAATCAACACTACAAAACAAAACATGAAAAAATTAAAGATTAATTAACACAATAACACAACTCTAAAAATAAAGAAAAAACCATAAAGATAAGATGCATGGTAAACATATGCCAAATATGTACTTGTTCTGATGTAGGGGTGTGTTCATCCACTTAATCATAAAACGTTTCGGAGTATTTTCCCCATAAGATTTATTTTATGTACCAAACTTCATGCATTCGAGCAAGTGTGGGATTAACCGGGCATAATTTTGGACATGTTCCAATGCACTGTCATATGATAAATCACTCAAGGAATCGAACACAATTATAGTTTTGGTTAAAAAGTGCAGAATTCCAAGAAAGTAATGCGTAGATAACTGGCTAGGTCTTGGCTTAAGTCGAAATGGAAAGCATACTTTTTCGACAGATACTCATGAGATACCACATGAAAGGTCAATGCATCTTACGTAGTTGGCCACCTTTTCACCAGATGATTCATCAATAAACCAGGTAAACTTGGTAAGTTCTTCTATCTCCACTTCTTCTTCAGAATCCACAGCTTCCTAACTCACCTGTTTTTTGACAGCTCGCTTTCTCTTTGATTTGCTCTTTTTCTCTTCCATTTTTCTTTTATCCTCCATTCTTTTTTACTTTCTTATTCTATTTTTCTCCTTCTGTTCATCTAAAGTATGAACACGAACCAACTTATTCATATACTGATCAAAAAGTAAATTTGTTACTGCATATTTTGATTCTGGATAACTTGGAAGGTGATAGCAATATTTTTTGCGCAAGAAATATACGCCCACTTCAATATGCTGCAAATGAACAAAAAAAAGTAAACTTAACCACAATATAATTCAGAGTAAAAAATAAGTTTAGGGAATGAACTAAAAAACTTCAGCATACATAAGTATGAAGTTTGGAAAAAACTCATTACAAAACTATAAATTGCATGGCAAAAACTTAAGCATGTTCAGTATGAAGTGTTAGGAAATGAACTAAAAAACTTCAGCATGTTTAATTTAAAGTTTAGAAAAAAACTCATTACAAAACTAGAGACTGCAGGGCAAAAATTTCAGCATGTTTAGTATGAAGTGTTAGGGAATGAACTAAAAACTTCAGCATGTATAAGTCTGACGTTCAGAAAAAAACTTATAACAAAACTACAGACTGCGGGATAAAACTTCAGGATATTTTAGTATGAAGTTTGATGGTAGGCTATAATCTCGTGTTTTAATCACTTGTTGCACTCTAATTTGCTACACTTTAATTGTGTTTCAGCTTTAATCGCTAATGTTCTATACTAATTGTGTATTTTATGTCTTGTAGGAGAATTTCGAGTGATGCAGATGTTATTTAGCTAATTCGAGTGATTTGGAGCTTTGAAGTTTGAGTAAAAGCCCAAGGGATTTAGCCGGGATTGCGTTCGGGGGTCGAGGACCAAGTCTGGATGTCATAAGCCTTCACGTCGCATAAGATTGAGTAGGAAGGAAATAAAGGCATAAGTCTCAAAGGAAAAAAATCGCACAATGAGGAATCAAGAAGGGAAGTACTTCTAACAGCCTTGTAGCCTCTCGAAGATAAGTACAGTCGTCTCCGTACCGATTCGCAAGACTCTACTAGACTCGCTCATGACTCGTGAGACCTAAGTGAACCTAGTGCTCTGATACCAAGCTGTCACGACCCAAAATCCATAAAGGTCGTGATAGCGCCAGACACCACTATCAGGCAAGCCAACAATAATTACTTAATTGGGTTCTCATTTTATTATTTTTGAAATCATATTTTTCCTTCAATATAAATAGTAAAGAATGGGGATTTACAGAGTAAATAATAATACTTTTAACAAATTCAATACTGAACAACCCATAATCATCCCAAAACCCGGTGTCACAAGTGCATAAGTATTAAGTAGGAATATAAAATAAAATACAACAGCTGTCCGAAATACAAATTGGACAGGAAAAAGGTAAATACTCTGAAGGAGACTCTGCTGGCTGTGGGTCGACAAATGGAATGCAGCTCACCTAGGTCCCCGCATGTATACACGCCTCTGCTCTCACATGGCCTCTAGACATATATGTACCTGCACAAAAATGTGCATCAAATGTAGTATGAGTACGTAAGGAACGCGTACCCAATAAGTATCTAGCCTAATCCCCGAGAAATAGTGACGAGTGGTCGACATCGATGCTTACTAGTGATCCAATAAGGCAAATACAGTAAGAAGTAAAACAGATATAGTGCAGAATAAATATGCTAATTAAACAAATATAAATATGTGGTACAATCTTCCTCTCAACAATAAACTCAACTCTCGATTAGCAGTCACCTCCTCCCCCGGCGTACATATATATATAATGGACCTCACCAGATGGGTCGCCATAATTCAAATCAGGAAAACTCCCAGATACACTAGCCCTTTGTACAATTAATACGCATGATTCCCTAGAAGGATTTTTAAGAAATGCCGAGGCGTACGGCCCGATCCCATAATAATATGGTATATAACCATAGATACATCTATTATATATATTGCCGAGGGGAACGGCCCGCTCCCATTAGAGTGTGGTACATAATCATGGCGAGGCGAACGACCCGATCGCATAAAGTGTGCGCACTGCCGAGGGTCGAATGGCACGAACCATAGATGTATCTATCCTGCCGAGGCGAACGACCCGCTCCCATTAGAATAAGAAAGCTTTGATGGGTCCTTGACCCCACACACGCAGGGACAGGTGAGTTTTAGGAAAGCTTTGGGGAAAGCCCTTCGATGAGAACGTGTAACGCGGGGGAAATTTGTAAGAGGAGTACAATTATTCTGTGGCAAGTCATAAAGTTCATCTGATCTCGACAATAGCGAGTCTACCGCTCTACACAAGTCTAGTCCCAAATTTTAACATGTAATAAGGAATCTAATAGGCAAGAGACAACTCAAATAGTACAGTTATAGCATGGTATGAACTTGAGTCTACCTGGAAAATAACATGAATATAGCTACGTACGGACTCCCGTCACCTCGTGCATACGTAGCCCCCACAACAAGTAGAAAATATCAATCACAATACCTAGGGGGTAGTTTCCCCCTCACAGAGTTAGACAGGAGACTTACCTCGCTCCGAAATTCCATAACCGGCTCCAAGGCCTCTCTAACACCTCAAACCTGTGCCCGTCGCTCCTAGCTAGTCAATTAAGATGCAACCCAATCAAAATGTACTCTAATACTCATAATTAATAAATTTATAACAATTTCCAACTCCACTCGAAAAATCAATAAAGCAACCCTCTGGCCCAAGTGCCCAGATTCTGAAACGTTTCGAAGAGAACTATTACCCATAACCTCACGAACTCAACTATATAATTTATTTACAATTCCATATCCAAATTCGTGGTCAAAATCCAAAAATACCAATTTCTAGGTTTTCTACCAAAATCCTACAATTTCTACCAATTTGCATGTTAAAAGCTACCCATAATCTATGTATTAAACTCACATTAAGTAGAAATTACTTACCTCACAAAGCTAGGTCGAGATCCCCTCCTTGAAAGCTCTCAAATCGCCCAAGAGTGAATGCAAATGTTATAAAAATGGCCTAAGTCCCATATTAAATGAACCCTCACTACGCAGCGACTTTCGCACCTGCGGTGCTTTGGGCCGCATCTGCGGTCCTGCACCTGCGGCAAATGCCTCGCAGGTGCGCCTTTCCCTCACCTGGCTGGGCTTCGCATCTGCGGACAAGGAGGGCCTCTTCTGCGAACCTAGCCGCACCTGCGACCATGTCCCTCGCACCTGCGCTCACGCAGGTGCGCCCAATCTTCCGCATCTGCGGATTCTGGGACGCCCTTCATTTCTTGCTTTTGCGGCTCATGGCTCGCACGTACGAGACCGCACCTGCGGCTGGCCAAGCGCAGGTGCGATTATGACAGATCTGGGAGATTTAGTTGTTACTCCAAGCTTCCGACTTGGTCCAAGCCTCGTCCGATTGACACTCCGGGCCCTCGGGGCCCCGCTCGAACATGCCAACAAGTTTAGAATCATATAGCGGACTCGCTCGAACTCTCAGAATGCCCGAAACAACATTAAAACTAAGAATCGCACCCCTAAACCAATTGAATCAAACTTATGAACTTCAAGTTCTTCTATTCACTCAAAATGCGCCGAAACATACTTAGACTACTCGGATTGACACCAAATTTTGCGCACAAGTCATAATTGACATTACGGACATACTCCAACTTTCGGAATCGGAATCCGATCCCGATATCAAAAGTCCACTTCCAGTCGAACTTCTCAAAACCTTCAAATTTCTAACTTTCGCCAAATGACCCCGAAATGACCTACGGACCTCCAAATCCCCTTCCGGACGTGCTCCCAATACCAGAATCACCATACAGAGCTATTCCCAAGCTCGGAATCCCAAACGGACATCGATAACATTGCAATACACCTCAACCCAATTCTCATGAAATTCTTCCAAAATTCCAACTTCCATAATAGGCACCGAAACGCTCACGGGTCATTCCAAACCTGATCCGGACATACGCCCAAGTCCAAAATCGTCATACGAACCTGTTGGAACCTTCAAATCCCGATTCTGAGGTCGTTTACTCAAAAATCACACTTTAGTCAATTTTTCCAACTTAAGGCTTCCGAAATTAGAATTTTCTTTCCAAATCAACTTCGAACTTCCCGAAATTAAATTCCAACCACGCGTACAAGTCATAATACCTGAAGTGAAGCTGCTCAGGGCCTCGAACCGCTGAATGGCGTGCTAGAGCTCAAAATGATCGGTCGGGTCGTTACATTCTCTCCCACTTAAACATATATTCGTCCTCGAACGTGCTAAGAACTCTGGAGTTTGTCCGAAATCACTATTTAACACCTGATGCACCTACCCGTGCTACCATAACCTAGTTGGGCACATTTGCTCGAGCAAACCTGAAAATCCTCCCTTTTATCTAGTCAAATAAGCCTTAGAGCCAAATTCCAACATCTGAAATCCTCTACCATGTTTGTTTCCAACATACGAACACCGTATTAATCACTACACGATGCACCAATACATGTTTGCATACCTTCGAGGAATCCCCACCATGCACCGCATAATTCACATGACCATAATAACATCCCCTGATAACAACAACCGAAATCCCACGAATCCGATGCTCACAACACACATCATGACCCATATAAGTCATGTTCCAACTCTTGGAATACTGCCACGACAGAGAAAATGTGTAAAACGCATAACTACCTACCAAATCACAATTTATAGAGTCTCTTCTCCCGACAATAACCATTACCTCATTCTGTACTGAATAACAATATTTACTCTTTAATATGCTTCATATAAATCTGATCGCACTAATCCTAGGTCCAATAATCTCGTCTCACCCAGTACAAGCTGCTCAGGTAATAAGCCACCTCAGACACTGCCAAAAATCTCGTATGATATCATAATGTGCCAACAAGCTACAGACTCGAAGGCGATACATAAGGAAAAAAAAACGAACTCTGGAAAGAACTACTCAACCCACGTAACTACTTAAACAACCGAAAGAATGTTATAAACCTTCCTTAGGAAATGAGAAGCAAAACACGCAATAATAGATATGGGAAACTGTACTCAATAACACACTGTTGCGGCGTGCANAGGCACCGAAACGCTCTCGGGTCATTCCAAACCTGATCCGGACATACGCCCAAGTCCAAAATCATCATACGAACCTGTTGGAACCTTCAAATCCCGATTCTGAGGTCGTTTACTCAAAAATCACACTTTAGTCAATTTTTCCAACTTAAGGCTTCCGAAATTAGAATTTTCTTTCCAAATCAACTTCGAACTTCCCGAAATTAAATTCCAACCACGCGTACAAGTCATAATACCTG
>AWOL01S0022672.1:9898-21667 GCA_000715115.1 Nicotiana otophora
TTGAAAAGTATTTATCTTGAAAGAACTATGTTTGAAGGCTAATTATTTGAAAAGTTTATATTTGAAAAGTATTTATCTCGAAGGAACTATATTTGAAGATATTTATTTGAAAGGGGTATACTTGAAAAGTATTAATCTTGAAAGAACTATGTTTGAAGGCTAATTATTTGAAAAGTTTATATTTGAAAGGTTTTATCTTGAAAGAACTATGTTTGAAGGAAGTATATTTCAAAAATAATTTCTTATTGGATATGATTACATTCTAAAGACCTCAATTAAAAAAACCACTTACGGGTGAAAGTTTACACTTGAAGGATTTGACTAATTTATTGGGGTTGTTGGCTGAGACTTGATGTGAAAACTATTGCAGCTGCTGAGTTACTACTTGCCTTTAATGTATTGTGATTTTTGGATTGGATTGTGTTTTCGTTCATTCTTCTGTGTCTTATTCTGGTGTTCCGCTGTTATTTGTTGTTTTTACTTCCTTATTGCAGTTGCTATGTCATTAGCCATACCGCGGGTTCCTTAGATAGATGTCATGTTCTGTCATCCCTATACTTATACTTGTTCAGTTTATTAGACAAGTGGGTGTCTTGACTAGTCCTCGTCACTACTTCCCCGAGGTTAGTCTTGATACTTACTGGGCACCGCTGTGGTGTGCTCATGCTACTCTTCTGCACATTTTATTTTGTGCAGATCCAGGTACTTGTTCATTAGCTATCTGTGTGAACTGTTGCTGTGGAGACTCAAGGTAAACCTGCTGCTTCGTTCGCAGGCTTCGGAGTCACCTTCAACTTTTCGTTTCGCACTGTTTATTCTTATTTCTAGAAAGTTGTATTTAGAAGTTTTCTAGCAAACACTCTGTAGAGCTTATGACTTGTACTACCGGTTTTGGAAATTTTAAAAGATTCTATTTAAATAATGTTGTTTTAATTATTGTTAGGCTGACCTAGTCCCTAAGACTAGGTGCCATCACGATACCCAGACGGAGGGAAAATTGGGTCGTGACAAGTTGGTATCAGAGCTCTAAGTTCATAGGTGCTACAAGTCATAAGCGAGTTTAGTAGAGTCTTGCGGATCGGTACGGAGACGTCTGTACTTATCTTTGAGAGGCTACAGAACTATTAGGATAATCTCATTTCTTTCATTCCATCGTGCGAGTTCATTAATCTCAAAGTTTGAACTTTTATCATTCCATTCTCTCACATATGGTGAGGACACGTGCTGCAGTAGCTGATAACGTTACCCCGGAGCAGATGTCGCTAGAGGCAGAGGCCGACAAGGAGCACGTGCCACAGCCAGAGTAACTCCAGAGCAGCAGGTTCACATTGGTCAGGTTCCAGGTATAGTACCAGTATAACCCATTATTCCGGTTCAGCCTGAGGTCAGGCCAGAGGAACAAAAGAGGCTTGACAGGTTTAAGAAGTATAACCCACCTACTTTCAGTGGCACAACTTCAGAGGATGTCCAAGGATTTATAGAAAAGTTTCACCGTATTCTCCGCACCATGGGTATTGTGAAAGTGAGCGGAGTTACCTTTACTACATTTTAACTATCAGGTGCAGCGTATCGGCAGTGGCAAATCTATGAAGAAGGTAGACCAGCCGATGCAACACCACCAACTTGGCTCAATTTTTGGAAATGTTCTTGAACGAGTTTGTTCAACAGACTCTCCGAGATGCGTGACGCACAGAGTTTGAATGGTTGCCTCAGGCACTATGGCAGTTTCAGAATATGCTATCAAGTTCAGTGATTTAGCCCATCATGCACCTATCTTAGTTCCTACAATGAGAGAACGGGTATGCAGATTCATTAAGGTGCTCGATTATGATATTAAAATATGCATGGCTAGAGAGTTGCAAACTGATACTCCATTTCAACAAGTAGTGGACATTGTAAGGAAGATTGAGGGTGTTTTAGACGAGGAAAGGGAGTCTAAGAAGGCCAAAAGGTCTCGAAGATCTGGAGGGTTCAATGGATTTTACTCTTCAGCTAGGACCTATTATAGTGAAGGCTAGAGCAGTCGGCCAGCTCAGTCCGCACATCAGACTACTCGGAGTGCTCCAGTAAGTTCTTGCGATGCACCACCGGTACGGGATTCCTATAATGGTTATTCCAGTTATCCGGCACAGACTCAGTACGAGCAACCGCGACCTCAGAGGGGTTTTATGAATGTGGTGATACTAAGCACATCATGAGAGATTGTCCCAGACTTGGGAGGGGTGGATTTCATCAGAGCACTCAAGTTACGAGCTTTATTACAGTTAATACTCCAGGTGTACTATCATTTAGAGGTGGAGGACAGGCGGGTTGTGGGCGCCTAAGAGGTGGAGGCCCGACCCGTTGATTTAATCACTATGAATTGGCGGAGGCCAATACACCAGATGGTGTCGACACAGGTACGATCTTGATTTTTATTATAAAAGGATATTTTCCTTAATTTGATTCGGTTCTGAATATTGAGGTGAGTCCTCCTATTATGCTCCACTTATGGTTGAGCTTCGTAAATTTGTGACCCACTTATATGTTTATCCCTGTTGGGAGATTTAAAGATGTGAACCCGTGTCTCTCATTATATATTTGGTACACAATTGAGTGCTATAAGCCCAAAAGTAATTCTTGTTATTCATTACAGTGGGTTCAATGTGTTTCGGAATAATTGATTTCAATTTTTATGAATTATATGCCCTACCGGTAGGAGGGTTCATTATGTGTTGTGAAAACTGTTTATGAAATATATATTGAAAAGAAGAAAGAAAGGAAAAATTTTAAATTTCAGTTGGCACAATGTGCAAAATACTTGTGATTCGGAATAGAAGACGATATCCTCGCATTTGTTTTTCATGAGGAGAATTATTTAAACCGGGCTTCAAGCCACGGTGGAAGTTATATAAGGACGAGGTCCTTGTGGTGAAATATTTATGAGTTTAAAATTCTCCCTTTGTGAAAAATTAATTTGTACAATAATATTAATAGGGAGTCATGCCTGTTAGGCTTTTCTAATATTCTTGTATATTTTTTGTGCATATTCAGCCATTTTCGTGCTGTAAATATTGAGTTTTAGCCTATGAGATGAGTGCACAGGTGGTATTAAATGTGACTCAGTAATCCGAGTAAGTAATCATGAGGTCTTCATGCCTCACATTCTGTTGTCAGTATTTTAAAAAAATTCAAAATGAGGTGGATGATGCTGAAATTTATTTATGAACAGCTTTTAAGACCAGAGATGTGGTGATGAGTGTACATATGATGTGCATCATGCCGGATATCATTATGATAATGCAGTGCTTGTAATGCGGAGATTAGTGTTATTGATATATACATTGTGGTGTTTTGGTGGGTTGTGGATGTGTTGTTAGGAGTTATTTGGTGTTACTCTGGCAAGTGGATAGGCCCAATTACAGGGGAGGCTCTGCCGAAATTTCTGAAAATTTTGGGAGTTAGTAAAATTTGAAGGATTGAGAATTGCAAAAGAAGAGATAAATACGTTATGTGTTTGAGGGCGAATGATCCTAAGCTGGGAATAATGCAGCACCCCAAAGAAAGTTTTGGAATTACTTCAACACTATCGAGAAAATTGATGTGTGCGTAGGCACGAGTTTCTATAGCCAATTGAGACTAATACTGTGCGTTGTTGTGAGAAATCAGGCCTTTTGAAAATATTGGAGCGTAAGAAAATGGCCTTAAAGTTTTCAAGTATGGATAAAAGAAATAATCTCAAATAAGATGATGTTGTCAGGCTTATCTCAAATGCGGTAGCGTGGAATCAACCGTGAGTATATGTGTAAAAGTAAAAATCATCAATTTGGTAATCTCAAAATAATTCTTAGAACGTTCGAGGACGAACGTTTGTTTAAGAGGTAGAGAATGTAACGACCCGACTTGTCATTTTAAGAATTTATGCCCCGTTTAGTGACTTAAGGACTCGAGCAGCTTCGTAATATGTATTATGACCCCCGGGTGTGGTCGAGTTTGATTTACTAAAGATTCGGAATTAAATTAAAAGAACAATCCTTAATTTGAAGCTTAAATGAAAAGAGTTGACCGGAGAGTTGACTTTTGAGCAAACGACTCCGGAATGAATTTTTGATGATGTCAATAGCTCCGTATGGTGATTTTGGACTTAGGAGCGTGTCCGGACTAAAAATTCGAGGTCTGTAGCGAATTTAGGCTAGAAATGGCGAAAGTCGAATTTTTGGAGATTTGGACCGGAAGTGGACTTGTTGATATCGGAGTCGGAATCGCGTTGGAACAACTCTGTTATGTTATTTGGGACTTGCCTGCAAAATTTGATGTCATTCCGGGTTGATTTGATAGGTTTCGGCACAGGTTTTAGAAGTTGAAAGATTTGAAATTTATAAGTTTGATTCATGGTGAAATGCGTAGTTTCATCGTTAGTTGATGTGATTTGAGGGCTCGACTAAGTTCGTATGGTGTTTTAAGATTGGTTAGTATGTTTGGTTGAGGTCCCGGGGGCCTCGGGTGAGTTTCGGGTGCTTAACGGATTAAAAGTTTGATTTGTGTTGCTGCTAAGTCTTCAGGCTTCTGGTATTGTTTCATCTGCGGTGAAGAGGCCGCAGGTGCGAGAGCGCACATGAGGAGAGGCAAGCGCAGAAGCGGAAGGGTGGAGGAGCGCTAGCGATCGCAGGTGCGAGGATAATTCTGCGATGCCCGCAGATGCGGATTTTGGTGCGCAGAAGCGAGAAGAAGCACAGGTGCAGCTTGGACGTGTGCACCTGCGGTCGCGCAGATACGGCTAATTATGCGCAGGTGAGGTCACGCCTGGGCAGAAAAGAGAAATCCGAGGGTTTGGTTTCATTCTTCGTTTTTGGACTTGAGAGCTTGGAATTTGGCGATTTTTCGAGGGACTTTCAGAGGAAACTTTGGGGTAATGATTCCTAACTCGTTTTTGGTTGTATTCCATTAATCTATAGTTGTTTTCTCCATTTAGTTTCGGATTTTTGGGGTTGAAATTGGGAGAAATTGGAAGAACTTCTTCAATGAAGATTTCGAGTTTTGAAAGGGGATTTGTGGTCGGATTTGAGTAATTCTTATATGGTTGGACTCGTGAGTGAATGGGTATTCATATTTTGTGATTTTTACTCGATTCCGAGACGTGGGCCCCACGGGCGATTTTTGGGTTAAATTTCGGACTTTTGTAGAAAATTTGTATTTTCATATGGAATATATTCCTACAATTTGTATTGATTGAATCTAATTAATTATGACTAGATTCGAGCCGATCGGAGTTGGAAAATCGAGGAAAGGGCATACTACTTGACTGATTAAGTGCAGTTTGAGGTAAGTATCTTGCCTAATCTTGTGCGGGGGAACTACACCTTAGGATTTGAGTCATTTATGTTGATTGTAGTCTGTGTACGCGAGGTGACGAATGCGTGCTCGGACTTACTTGTAAAAAGTTGGCCTTTTAGGGTTCTTATGTCCTTATATTCACTGTATATGATGTTGTTTTTGATACGTTTGAATCCCTATTTGCTAGTTTCACCTCTACATGATTTGATTAGAGATAATTGCTTTAGGATTCACTCTTACTGTCTATTTGACCCTTATTCGACTCAACCAAAGATTTTACCTCTTCTATTTTCGTGCTATATTTTTCATAACTGCTTATCTTTAATTGAAATCATTATTTTCTCACCCCATAATTGTTTAGTCTTAATTGGAGTTATGATTATCTTTCGCTGCTTATCCTTACTTGAACTGTTGAATTTTCCTCGTAATTGCTCAACCTCAAAAGGAGTTTAGATAACCTATATCTTAGTTGACTTGCCATTATTTGGAACTAATTGACTCGTGTTGGCTTCTTATTGTTGACTTGAATATTGCGGTATCGTTGCTACATTTTTGTTTTGTTTTCCCTTGTTAAGTTGTTCTCCTTGTGCCTAACATTCTGTACTGTGGTTATTTCTTGTGAAAGAGTTATACCGTTCTTGTGAGTTAAATTCTTGAGTTGATTTGCTCGTCATACTTTGCATTTCTGTCATTGTTGCTTTTGTACTCGTTGTAATGATTTACGAGGTTTCTGTTGTGTTATAGTTGTTATCTCTGTTGTTTGTACTGTATATTTAAATTGAGACTACGGACGTATTCCGGGAGATCCCCCTGCACTGCATATGTAAATTGGGACTACGGACGTATTCCGGGAGATCCCCGAATACTGCATATTTAAATTGGGACTACGGACGTATTTCCGGAGATCCCCTTGCACTGTATATTTAAATTGGGACTACGGACGTATTCCGGGAGATCCCCCTGTCTTGCATATTTACTTTGGGACTACGGACGTATTCCGGGAGATCCCCCAGCACTGCATATTTAATCTGGAATTACGGGACGGGATTCCGGTAGATTCCCCACTATGGTTATATCTGTGTTCGGGGCTGCAAATCTTCCATGCTCAGGTGTCACAGGGTGACTTATACTCGAAGGATATGATTTGAAAAGTTTATAATTGAAAAGTATTTATCTCGAAGGAACTATATTTGAAGATATTTATTTGAAAGGGGTATACTTGAAAAGTATTTATCATGAAAGAACTATGCTTGAAGGCTAATTATTTGAAAAGTTTATATTTGAAAGGTTTTATCTTGAAAGAACTATGTTTGAAGGAAGTATATTTCAAAATAATTTCTTATTGGAAATGATTATATTCTAAAGACCTTAATTAAAAAAAAAAAAAAACTTACGGGTGAAAGTTTACACTAGAAGGATTTGACTAATTTATTGGGGTTGTTGGCTGAGACTTGATGTGAAAACTATTGCAGCTGTTGAGTTACTACTTGCCTTTACTGTATTGTGATTTTTGGATTGGATTGTGTTTTCGTTCATTCTTCTGTGTCTTATTCTGGTGTTCCGCTGTTATTTGTTATTTTTACTTCCTTATTGCAGTTGCTATGTCATTAGCCATACCGCGGGGTCCTTAAATAGATGTCATGTTCTGTCATCCCTATACTTATACTTGTTCCGTTTATTAGACGAGTGGGTGTCTTGACTAGTCCTCGTCACTACTTCACCGAGGTTAGTCTTGATACTTACTGGGCACCGCTGTGGTATGCTCATGCTACTCTTCTGCACATTTTATTTTGTGCAGATCCAGGTACTTGTTCATTAGCTATTTGTGGGGACTGTTGCTGTGGAGACTCAAAGTAAACCTGATGCTGCGTTTGCAGGCTTCGGAGTCACCTTCAACTTTTCGTTTCGCACTGTTTATTCTTATTTCTAGAAAGTTGTATTTAGAAGTTTTCTAGAAAATACTCTATAGAGCTTATGACTTGTACTACCGGTTTTGAGAATTTTAAGAGATTCTATTTAAATAATGTTGTTTTAGTTATTGTTAGGCTGACCTAGTCCCTAAGACTAGGTGCCATCACGATACCCAGACGGAGGAAAAATTGGGTCGTGACAAAAGATATATTGATAATGGAGAAAACAAAGCTTAAAATATATTTCGTCACTCCTGTCTTTCATCGAACTTTTTTCAGTTGGACGTTATTCTGTTTTAATTATTACTAATTTTAGGTCTAAAACTTTTAATTTCTTACCCACACATTAAAAACGCATTTGTTTGTTTATACAGAAGAAATTATATTTGTCACGACCCCAAATTCCCTCCGTAGGATGTCGTGATGGCATCTAGTCTCTAAGACTGGGTAAGCCTATAAATGCAGAATAATAATAAATATCTGAAATAAATAAACTACAATTCAAACAATTTCAACTCCCAAAACCCGATAGAAATAAGTCACAAGATTCTAAGAATTTATTCTCTATGTCTCAATAAATCAGAGTCTAAAGCAAATAAGGAAGACAATATAGTAAGATAGAAGGGGACTCCGGAATCTGCGGACGCTGGCAGATATACCTCGAAGTCTCCTCGTACAGCTAGTTTACTGATGCGTGGTCTGATAAGATGTACCTGGATCTGCACAAAAAGATGTGCAGAAGCGTAGTATGAGTACACTACAGCGGTACCTAGTAAGTGCCAAGCCTAACCTCAGTAGAATAGTGACGAGGTCAGGTCAGGCACTACTGGAGAATAAATAATAGCATGGTAAAATGTTTAAACAATATTATAATATAAAATGACAATGGAAATGCATCAAGTAGTATGTCACATTTAATTACATCAAATAATGGAAAATAAATACCTCGTGGAAACAAAACAAAATACTTTTCAACTTTAAGAAAATCACAACAATAATCAAAGGCAACTGCGACCATAAATCAATATCAACAAGGGCACTCCTGAGGTACCGCCTCGTAGTCCCAAATCATAAACAAATTCACAATATCTCATTTCCTTATCTCACCGCGGGTGTCACGACCCAATTTTACGTATAGGTCGTGATGGCGTCCAATACTACAGCTAGGCAAGCCCAGTTAATAAATTAAGCATATATTGACAAAATTTAAAATCAAGAAAAATAATAAAGCCCAAATTCTACCAATGTGTGTGCCAAGACCTGGTGTCACAAGTATATGAGCATCTAGTAGATTATACAAAACCTCAATTACTGTTTGAAATAAAATAGACAGAATAAAAAAAAATACAAGGAGAGACACCAGTAGCTGCAGAACGGCTCAGAAAGGCAGCTCACTACTATGCTCCTGGATAACGTGGGTGTAAGACGATAGGTCCCCCACTAGTACTTGCCTCAGTTCCTGCACAAAAAGTGCAGCAAGTGTAGTATGAGTATGTAAACAACGTGTACCCAGTAAGTATCAAGCCTAATCTCGAAGTGTTAGAGACGAGATGGCCGACTTTGACACTCACTATGGGTCAATAATAATTGAAATACAATTAGGATATTTAAATCAACATAATTTACAGAATTTAAAATAATTTATTTAATCAGCAGAAATAATCAAATTCCTTCAAATGCAACAATTCTCAATATATTAATTAAATTCCTTCAATTCAAATAATTTCTAATTTATCAATTAAATGTCATTTACAGGAATAACAATTAATTCTTTAACAAGCAAGAATAATAATTCATTAAATTCCAAGGATTTTTCAATTTATCAATTAGCTTCACAAGCAGAAATAAATTATTAAAGTATCGTGTAATTATTATTATTAAGCACAATTTCTGCCTAGGACGTACGGCCCGATCCAGAGTATCGTGTACACTGCCGAGGGACGCGTGGCGCGATCAATAGATGCATCTATCCTGCCGAGGTGTTCGGCTCGCTCCACAAGAAAATAGGACATTTTCTTATGTACCTCCGTAAGGAGAGTATATTTATTATACGATAAATTCGGTAGGAAGAACAATTCCTCTTAACAATTAATTAATTTAAACAGAAAATCAAGTATATGAGATTTTCATCCTTTAATATTTTATCTAACAATTCACAATATATGTATATATCATTAATTGAACAAAGAATACAATTACAAGTAATTCATGCTTTGAGTTCTAAACTACACGGACTTTAGCATAAATACTACCTACGCACGGACTCTCATCACCTCGTGCATACGTAGCCCCCACAATTAGCAACAATTATTTAATTTTAATCACCTACGAGGTAATTTCCCCCTCACAAGATTAGACAGGAGACTTACCTCATCTTGCTCCAATTTAATCCACTATAAGGCCTTTTCCACGATTATCCAACTCTGTCTGGCTCGAATCTAGCCAAAATTAATCGATACAATCACTAAAAATTATAGGAATCAATTCTATAAGAAAATACTACATTTTCAATAACAATTTTGAAATTAATTAAAAATTGTTCCGTGGGACCCACGTCTCGGAATCCAGAGAAAGTTACGAAATATGAACACACATTCAACCACGAGTCTACCCATACCAAAATCACTAAATTTCGATAATAATTCGGCCTTCAAATCTTCAAATCTATCCAAGAGGATTTTCAAACTTTTCCAACTCAATTCACCAATTAAATGATAAACATAGTGATGGATTCGGGTAATTTAACCAATATTGAGTTAGGAACACTTACCCCGTTGTTTTCTCTGAAAATCTCCCAAAAGTCGCCTAAATTCGAGCTCCAAATCGTTAAATATGAAGTCCCATTTTCCATAACTTAAATTCTCTGCCCAGTGATTTCTTCTACGCGATTCCGAACTTCCTCACGCGATCGCGTAGCACAAATTTTCTGCCCAAACATTAACCCTACGCGATCGCATCAATTCCCATGCGATCGCGATGCACCAGGTTCTGACTCTATGCGATCGCATCCCTCTTCACGCGATCGCGTAGAACAAATATGTGGCCCAGCTTCCTCTCAAATTTCCCCTATGCGGTCGCAACCCCATTCACGCGATCGCGATACACACACTAGCCAATCCTACGCGATCGCGGACGTATCCACGCGATCGCAGTGAACAAATTTACAGCTGCCTAAATTAATCCTACGCGATCACAACCCCATTCACGCGATCGCATAGAACAAATCCACCTCTGACTAAATTACTCTATGCGATCGCAGACCAACTTACGCGATCGCGTATAAGGATACCAGAAGAAAATACCAGCAGCTATCAGCAGTGTTCCAAAGGCCAAAAGTGATCCGTTAGTAGTCCGAAATTCACCCGAGCCCCTAGGGACCTCAACTAATTATACCAACAAGTCCCAAAACATCATACGAACTTAGTCGAACCCTCAAATCACACCGAACAATGCTAAAACCATGAATCATCCCTCAATTCAAGCTTAATGAAACTTAAGATTTCCATCTTCTACATTATGTACCGAAACCTATCAATTCAAGTCCGATTGACCTCAAATTTTGCACACAAGTCATAAATGACATAACGGAGCTATGAAAATTTTCGGAACTGGATTCCAACTCCGGTATCAAAAAGTCAACTCATCGGTCAAGCTTCCAAACTTAAATTCTTGCTTTTAGCCATTTCAAGCCTAATTTAACTACGGACTTTCAAATAAAATTCCGAACACGCTTCTAAGTCCAAAATCACCATACAGAGCTGTTGGAATCGTCAAAATTCTATTCCAGGTTCGTTTTCTCAAAATGTTGACCGAAGTCAAATTTAGCACTTTATGGCCAACTTAAGTAACCAAGTGTTCCGGTTTCAACCCAAACACTTTCAATTCCCGAACCAACTATCCCCACAAGGCATAAATCATTAAAAGCACATACGGAAAGTTTTATTTTATGGAACGGGGTTCTAAAAGTTAAAATGACCGGTTGGGTCATTATATTCTCCATCTCTTAAACAAACATTCGTCCTCGAACGAGTTTAGAATTGTACCTGGAGTGCTAAATAAGTGTAGATATCTGCTCCGCATGTCTTTCTCGGCCTCCCAAGTTGCTTCCTCGACTGGTTGGCCCCTCCACTGGACCTTTACTGCAGAAATCCTCTTGGACCTCAACTGGCGAACTTGTTTATCAACAATGGCAAATCGCTCTTCTTCATAACCCAAACTCTGATCTAGCTGAACTGTGCTGAAGTCCAACACATGTGATAAGTCAGCATGATACTTCCGGAGCATAGATACATGGAAAACTGAATGAACTCACGATAGATTGTGAGGCAATGCAAGCTCATAAGCAACCTCCCCAAATCGTCTCAACACCTCAAATGGGCCTATAAACCTTGGGCTCAACTTTCCCTTCTTTCCGAATCTCATAATCCCCTTCATCAGCAAATCCTTCAAGAGAACTTTTTCACCTACCATAAAGAATAAATCACGCGCTTTCTGATCCGCGTAACTCTTTTGTCTGGACTGTGCTGTACGAAGTCGCTCCTGAATC